>JAJLRV010000172.1:0-41528 GCA_030567235.1 Hanseniaspora clermontiae | reverse complement strand
TGTAGGGAATAATCAGCTTGCTGGTGGTTCCTTCTTTTTTCATTGTGAGTATTCTCTGTATTTAACTGATTTGAGAATCTAAACTGCTCCTCAGAATGATTAAATGAGACTCTGTGAGATCTTGCGGCCAACATCTGTTCGAAGTTTTCACCTCCTTCATCGTCCGATACAATATTTGCTGATTCATCAGACGAGTCAATAACAGCAGCATTGCTGGATGACCTAAAGTCAGATCTTTGGTTTTCTTGTATAATATTTTCAAAGGCAGACAAAGGAGAAGTATTGTTTTTCAAAAAAGATCTTTTTCTTGATTGGAAACTAGGACTAGTAGGAGTGTTGTGTTCTGAATAGTCTGAGGATTTCTTTTTGAGCTTGGCCTTCATCTTTTCTATTTTGGCTTTTTTGTTTAACATTTGTGTTTTTAAATTTTCATACAAAACAGGATAGTCCATGTTTGTGAACTTGTGTTTTCTCAGTTCTCTGTTGCTAGATTCAAATCCTATGAGCATGATTCTGCAGTTGAGCAGATCTTCATATCTTTTAATAACATCATGTGAAGATACATGTGTCTCTTGAAGATCAAATAGTTGTATATTACTCATTATATGTGATGCTGTCTTTGGGCTTTGAAACAACAGTAAATACTAATTGTACTTGAAGAGCAGGTTAAAAGAACAGGTATGTTCTTGAAAATGAGTGAGGCAAAAAAAAAAAAAGAGCAAATAGAGTATTGGGAAATGCACCTGCTTTTATTTTAAAGGTATTGTTGCTATTTGTTTGGGTAAGTATTTTTATTTGGTTGGATTCTGCAAACTTGTTGTTAAAACAAGAAGTGCTGTCAAAAAGAAAGAGATGTTTTAGTAATTGTAGAGAATAACAACCAAACAATTACTAATAAGGTAATATATGGAGAAAAAAAAAAAATATGTAAAGAAAAAGCTTACAATTCTGAATATATATTTTTGTCTACGTTTAAAATTTGAGTTTTGTCAGTTGAATTTTGAATATTACGCCTGTTTTTTCTTGCCCCCCCTTTGTAACGCCTGATTCTTTTTTTTAAGTATCTCCCTCAGCATGGAGATTCAAGACCACTGGTTTCCCAGCTCCTCCTTTTTTTTTTGTTTTTGTTTTGTTTTCTCCTTTTTTTAAGTTGAAAATAATCCACTCAAACACTCATCTGCAAACACTAGTGAGCTTAATTGAGTGAATATCAGGCTTATTTGTTACACCCAGGTCCTGTATCCAGCCTATGGGGTATACCATAAGTGTCAAATTCCAACAATTACACCCATTACTTAGCCACTCCGGTTTTTTTTGTTAAATGGTTATTTTTTGAATTTTCATGGCTTCTTTTTTTTTGCATTTCCAACAGAAATAACCAATTTATTCAGTATTTGTTTTTTTTTTTTCATAGAAATTCAACGTCTCTTGTGTTGAGGGTTTCTGTTTTAGCGGCAAAAATAACTGTTTTAGGCATCCATATGAGGATATATATTTTTTTTGCTTAAGTGTGTATGAATTAAAAAGTACACACATATTTATTCAAAAGGAGAAACCCCCTTTTCCTCTGAGTAATCACACACACTTTATGCTTAAGTGCACTATTGATGACTAAACCAGTATCCCTATATTTTTGAATGTTGAGTATACACACTTTCAGATATTTTTACTAGAATTTTACTCACACTTTGAAAGCAAAGAAATACTGTTTTCAATTACGAGATTGCTACTGATAATGTGCTTTTGACCAAAGATAACTTATCTGTGGTCACATATATTGGTCCAGATTCGGGTATCATGTCCTCAGATTGTACTATGCGCACTTTTTTTTCTCTCTTACTAATCTGTGAGCAGTTATTAATTCAATTCGAGAGCAAGCATAAGTTGAAGCTCAAAAAAATAACAATCTTATGATAAAAGAATGATATCAGGCAGCGTCCCATACTTGCATCCAATCATCTTATTGTTCACTCGTAATATAGATTAACCCAGATTTAAATGGTGATAGCAATCTTATTGATAGATTGTTATTATCTTGTTTTTTAGGGTGTGTTAACAAGAAAAAAACGTTACTAATTTTATTGTATTTTCAACATTCTCGAAAAGATAACGATTTTACTTTTTTTTTTTTTTTAAACAATCCACCCGACGCAATTATCACAATTATTTTTTTATTTGTATTATGTTTGAATCATTAATCTACAGCCAATTATATCTGTAGTTATCAGTTTGTTTAGATCTAGAAGATTTTAACCTTTTATCTTTATATCACACAACAATATTGCTAAATTCTTGATGCTATGATAAGGAATGTTTCTTTCCAGTCAAAATATTTCCCGTTGGGAAAACAACCTGAAGCCATGCATATGAGTCACATGACCGCTTTCCATGTGACTTTTTGTTTTTTTTTTGTTCATCTGAGTTCGATGCTATAAAATCTTTGAACAAACGCGCTAAATAATATATACTCTTCCTGTTTGAGCATGGGCACGTGATGTTACTTCCCATTTGGGATTTATAGTCTGTTTAGGAAAAAAAAAACCCAGATCAAACATTCTTGATTTGAATCTACCCATTTGTTTACTATAAACCACATCAAAAAAAAAATAAAAAAAAAAATAAAACATCAATAATTCAAAAATAACAACTAAACATCATAATTCTCTTTAATTAAAGAAATATAATAACCCCTAAAAACCCGCAATCAACAAAACTCATAGCATAATGACTGTAGATCAAAATACTCATAATCAAGAGTACTGGATTGAAGATTCAAAGGATCTTTTCACAAAAGCAAAACTGCTTAATACACTTGATAACAACACAAAATATGAAGTCGAATTAAACTCAGGTCAAACAAAGAAAGTCGTAAACAAAATATACCCTACAAACGCATCATACTTTGACAACATTGAAAACTTATCTGAACTTCCCAA
The DNA here is from genome assembly GCA_030567235.1 of Hanseniaspora clermontiae. Taxonomy (NCBI): domain Eukaryota; kingdom Fungi; phylum Ascomycota; class Saccharomycetes; order Saccharomycodales; family Saccharomycodaceae; genus Hanseniaspora; species Hanseniaspora clermontiae. Next base: position 38,592 of record JAJLRV010000172.1, on the reverse strand, counting down.
CCTAAATGAGCCTTCTGTTATACACAACTTAGAAAAAAGATTTGTAAACGGCAATATCTACACGTACTCAGGTCTATTTTTAGTTGCTGTAAACCCATATGAACACAAACCCGGTCTTTACTCAGATTCTGTTATCCAAAAGTACCACAACGACAAAAATAAAATATACAACAGGAATGAGTTTTCGAACGCGATTGATTCATCTTCGAAAAATAAAAGTACTTTGGATCCTCATGTTTTTGCCATTGCTGAAGAAGCTTTGGAAAACCTTTTTGAATTCAAGAAAGATCAATCTATTCTAGTAACCGGTGAATCGGGTGCTGGTAAAACTGAAAATACCAAAAAAATTCTACAGTACTTAACAAATGTGACTCAAATAAGCTCGGCATATACCAAAACAAGCACCAACAATATCAACTTTGAAGACAAAATTTTGGAGAGTAACCCCATTTTAGAAAGTTTCGGTAATGCTACAACAGTCAAAAATAACAACTCCTCCAGATTTGGGAAATTCATAAAAGTATTCTTTGATACAAAAACCAGATACATCAAAAAGACTTTTATTGATTGGTATTTACTAGAAAAATCCAGAGTCACCTTTATTGATTCTTCCAATGAAAGAAATTATCATGTATTCTATCAATTATTGAAAGGTATACAAAACGACCCTAAGAATGAACTCTTCGATGGCTTGAACATCGACACAAATGCCACGGATTTCAATCATTGGAATTACTTGAAAACCAATAAACAAGATATTCAAGACATTGACGATTTGGAAGAGTTCAATCATTTGAAAAAGTCATTCAACAAAATTGGATTTACAGTAAAAGAACAGAATGATATTTTTAAAATCATATCAGCAATTTTGCACTTAGGTAACGTTAGCTTCACAAAACAGAACTCCAAAGTCAACAACATGGACAAACAGGCTGTTTTGAATGAAAACGATCATAAATTATTGAAAGTCGTTGCTGATCTATTAGGGATAGATAACGTCAAGGAATTTGAAATATCCTTAACCGAACCTAAAGTCAAAGCTGGAAGAGAAACTGTTAAGCAGAAGAAAAATTGCAAGCAAAGCAAAGCCATCATTGATTCTTTGGCTAAGATTATCTATGAAAAGCTCTTTGGTTACATTGTGTCTAAAATCAACAACTCTTTAGACCACAATGATAAAGATGATTCAAATAGCAATGCCAACCTAAACTTTATTGGGTTATTAGATATTGCTGGTTTTGAAATCTTTGAAAAGAACTCATTAGAGCAATTATTGATTAATTTCACAAATGAAAACTTGCAACAATTTTTCAACCATCACATGTTCATATTGGAGCAAGAAGAATATATGAAAGAAGATATCAGTTGGAACTTCAAAGACTATGGGTTGGATTTACAGCACACCATTGATTTATTGTCATCAAAACCTAACGGTATCTTACCCATTTTAGATGAAGAAACCATTATGCCTAATTCCACCGACAATAAGTTCTATGATCGTTTAATTGAAACTTGTCAGCAAAACTCAAGATTTGAGAGAGTGAAAGTATCTCAAAAAAACAACAATAACAACGAAAATGCCAACGTTAATAACTTTGTTGTTAAACATTATGCAGGAAACGTTGAATATGATTCTGCTGATTGGTTACACAAAAACAAAGAACCTCTAAATGAGCAATTGCTGCAACTAATTCAATCTTCAAACAATCTTTTACTGACAAAAGAATTGTTTGCTGACGAAGGAGCTGGCAACAATAAGAAGACCAAATCTTTTAAAACCCAAACTCAAAGACACTCAACGCAATTGAACTCTTTAATTAACAACTTGAGAAATGCTAATCCTCACTTCATTAGATGTATTTTGCCTAACAGATCAAAGTCGTCCAAGATATTTGATAAAAAGTTAGTATTGGATCAATTGACTTGCAATGGTGTTTTGGAAGGAATAAGAATCTCCAGAGAAGGTTTCCCAAATAGAATCAAATACGAAGCTTTTGTAAAAGATTACCAAATCATCCTTGATGTTGATCTAAAGAGCACTGATACTGACCTGAAGCAAATTACTAGAGATATTATGGAAACTATAAAAGATGAAATAAGTGAAAAGAAGCAAGACTACCAAATTGGTAAAACCAAAATTTTGTTCAGATCCGGTAAGCTAGCTATTTTGGAAAAGCTAAAACAAGAAAAAATGGCTTCCATAGTTACTACTTTGACTTCTTGCTTCAAAAGTAAAAAAGTCAGAATCGGCATGAAAAAGGAAATGGAAAAAATCTACGCTGCAAAGCTACTAAGCGACAGTTTCAAATTATATGATGAGGTATTATTAAGTAATGGTTGGTTTAAGGTATTTGCTGCCATCAAGCCTTTATTGGAAGATGAGGATGAAGATGGCTCTGAATCATCAAAGAAAAGAACGAAGCTGTCTGATATTTTATCTAAAAACGAGGAGCTGGTTACTATGGTTGACTCATTGGAGAACAAATTGACTGAAGTTAAAGAAACTAGTAAAAAAATTGCTGAGGTAAACACCAAATTGGAGGATGATATTATCAAAACACAAAATGAGCGTTCAGCATTGATCAACAAAATTTCGGTTTTGGAGACTGATTTGGATGAAAAGTTGGATACTAAAAACAAGGAAATTGAAAGCATTACCACTGCCAACAAAGATGTTCAGGACGAGTTGGCTGCTCTTAAGACCTCCAAAGAGGAATTGGTTAATAAAGAAAAGTCTTTGACAAAGGATATTGAGTCTTTAACTAAAGAAAAAGAGTCTTTAAAAGAGGAATTAGAAACCAAAGATAAAGAATTGATGACTAAAGTGTCTACATATCAAAGCACTTCAAAAGCCAATGATGATTTGCAAAGCACTATTGACAAATTGAAATCAGAGATCAAACAAAAAGACTTGAAAATCAAAGAACTCGATGATAAGTTGCAAACAAACGACAAGTCAATTGATATCAAACTAACTTCTTTGGAAACCAAATTTACTGATGCAAATAATAAAGTTCAGCTTTTAGTAAAAGAAAATCAAGAAACCAGAGCGGAGTTGTCAAACATCAGAATGGAAAAAACCAAGCTTGAAAGGGAAGTCTTAAAAAAGGCCAATGTTGTTACTGAAAATGAGATGAAACTGAAGAACTTGGATAGAGAAATCAGAGAAGCTGAGCAAGTCCAGAAAGTCAAATACGTCAAGGAAGAAGAGAAATACAAAACTCAAATTGCACAATTGTTAAGCGACTTGGATTCTTTGAGAAATGACATGGTTTCTTTGAAGTCACAATATGATAGCAAGGTAAACGAATTGATTAAAGAACACAAGAAAGATATACAAGTTCAAAAAAACACTGTATCTGCTGCTTCCAACACTTCTTCAGCCGACCTCAACCACCTGAAATTCAAGATTCAACAACTAGAAAACGATTTGTACAAAGAAAAGTTAAACACTGACTACATACATCAAAAGACTTTAGATGTTTCCGCTACCAAAAACACTTCTGAAGATGCAAGAACTCTACAAGCTCAACTGTTAGACATCAAACAGATATTGATTAAGGAACAAAAAGAGAAGTCAGATGCTTTAGCCAGAATCAAGTTTTTGAGAACGAAATTGGCCGGTACCAACATGGACAACGAAGAAATGAACATCAAAATCAAAAAGATGACAAATGTGCTACATGACAATAAAATTTCTATTGAGAGCATTGGTTTCAATTCTAATCTTATTGGCTTGGATGAAAGAGACCAAGAGTATGTCAATGTCAAGAACCAATTAAATAAAAGCATCTTAGAATTAGATCAAATGAAGGAAAAGTTGAATCAAGAAATCAATTTGAGGAACAAGAGTGAACAGCAAAGGGAAATCTTGATATCAAAGATGACTGAGCTGATCAGACCTTCTGGTCTTTCTTCAGGTTTTAACTCTTTAGAGTCCAGTTTGAGTTCAAGTGCTACTATGGCTGATTATTCATATTCAAGTAGCCACAATGGCGCTGTTGTTGAACTGAAAAAACAATTAGTTGACTTGAAAGATTTGTTGGATACCACCTCCACCAGTTTGCTCAAAGCTGAACAAAAGATTAATCAATTGCAAAGAGATGAGTCTAGACTGAACATGAAGATCATATCTTTGGAAAAGGATCTTGAGGCTTCTTCTAGACAAAACGAATTGTATTCACAAAGTGTTCAAGAATACAAAGACGAGTATCAGTACATCAGCGAGCAGTTGTTGACTTTGGAAGCCAAGTGCAGACACAGTGATTTGAAGATCATTGAGCAAAACGAAAAACTATACCAACTAGGAGCTCTTGTCGAAAAGAGTAAAGATGAGCATATGAAGATAAGCAAAGACTTCATGTTAAAAGAAGACCAAGTTGCTGAGCTAGAAGATGTATTGGGTGGGAAAGAAATTGAGTTAGAAAAGATGAAGCAGTTGAATATGCTCTTGAACGATGATGTTGAGCATATGAAAAGCACATTGACTGATTTCTCGAGAGATACTGAGTTGATAGGCAAAATTGAAATTCTAAACAGTAAAGTATCAAAGATGTCAAGAATAGAGATTGAGTTGAATAAGCAAATTTCAAATCTAGAATTTGACTTGGATCAATTGGAAAGAGAACATGATCTAAAATTGACAGAATTGACAAGACAAAATGAACACTATTTGAAGCAAAACAATGAGTTTTTGAATGTTAACCAAAACTTGCAAAAACAAGTTGTTGAATTGACAGAGGAAAATCACAAAGAAAAGAATGAAATTGAAAAGCTCAATGAAATGGTAAACTTGAATGAGATTGAGAAGCAAAACTATATGAAAGAGAAGGATTTGTTGATGGATTCTCTGGATTCTAAAGATGAGCAAATTGTAATTCATATCAATGAAAAGAAGGATCTGATTAAAAACAACAAAATTATGAAAGAAAACTTGGATTTGAATGCTGACTCTTTGAAGAGACATGAAGAATTGTTAAATAAATTGAATGACGAAAATGATACTCTTCAAGACGTTTTGACTAACTTGAAGGCTGACATAATTGACTTGGAGAAGGAGAATAATGGATTAGGTTCGGAGAATGATGATTTGAGAATGAAAATTCAAGATATGCACAACCAAATAGGCGAAGGTTCAAATGAAAGAGGAGTTTGGAATGTGAAGTTGTCTGAAATGGCTAAGAGACTTGGTAGAGAAACTGAAGACAAGTTTGAACAAGTTAAGGAAAACAAAAAGTTATTAAATGAAATTGATGAAGTTAATCTGAACTTGGACAAGTGCATGTGGAAGTTGAACAATGTTGAGAATGAAAATATCAAGGTAAATGAAAAATTACAACTAAGCGATATTAAATTGAAGCAAGTCATCAACGAATTGAATGAGTCTCAAAATCAAAGTAGAAAGGCTGAAATGCATGCTGTCAACTTAGAAAAGAAAATGGCTAGTATGGAGCAAGAACTTGAACTGTGGAAAAGCAGATACCAAACTAAAATCAGAGAATAATCAAAAAATGATAATTACTTTTTTTTAAAAAAATAAACAATAAAATTGAATATATACAGGCTTTAAAAGATCATGAAAGTTAATTTTTGGTTGATAAACCGTAGTTTTCAAATTTGCTTAATATGTCACCAAATTCTTTTTTATCACCTTGCATAGCAATTGTAGGGCCTTTACCATGGACAAAGAGTTTTTGACTTACTCTGACACAGTCTTCCAGGGTTACGTTTTCAACATTCTTTAGCATCTCATCAATAGGAACTCTGTGGCCAAGCATGCATACCTGTCTCCCCATATCCTCTAGTTCAACAATCTTTGATTCCAATCCCATCAGCAAAGAAGACTTCAGCTGGACCTTTGCTCTTTGAACTTGCTCATCGGTGATACCGTCTGGGTTGTTATTTGGACCCTTGCCAGTGTTTGGAACACATAAGTTATAAAACTGCTGGGCCAATAACTCACCAACAACAGGGGTAGCATCATTTTCAACTGAACATATCATGCCCAGCAGCCCCGATTCTTTGTATGAATAGTTGAATGCAGAACAGTGATCAACCCAGCCATATCTGCCTAGCACTTGGGTATACAATCTGGAGTACAAACCTTTACCTGGGCCACCTGAAGAGAATGATGAGCCACCACCTAACGCAGACTGTAAGACAGCAACTGTATAAATGTCTTTATCTTGTATTTCCAATGTCGGATAAGCTACGGCGATATGTGAAAAGGTCTCCAATGGGTTACTGACTGGTGCTTTCTTGGGTATGCAAACAGATTTGTTAGGAGTATATGTTGGAGTTTCTTTTGGAAGCTTTGGTTGAGAGGGAATATCACCAAATAGCTCAGCACCTAGCTTCAGAGCATCTTCGTGCTTCAGGCCAACAATCGCCAATGTCATGTTAGATGGTGTGTAAATGGCTTGGTGGTAATTGTACAAATTGTTTATACTTATCTTTGACAAAATAGACGGGTCTGTTATGGTTGATTGAGCACCTAAAGTCTCGTGACTGTACCCAATCTGATGGATCAGCTCAGGCAGAACGACATCTTTAAGTGACGGAGTATAGTGCTCGCTTTCAAGCTGCAATATCTCCTTAACATCATTTATCTTTGCCTCTGTATATCTTGGATTGACAGTAGTTTCTCGTATGGCTGTGAGCATTTCGACAATTTGGCTTTGCTTATTAATGCATGATGCTTGATACATTATGCTATCTCTGTTGGCAATACACTGAAAGTTACCACCTAATAGTTCTAGCTTATTCAGCATGTCTGTTTCGCTGAAGTTTGCTGTGCTTCTAAAGGACAGTTTTTCTATAAGTTTTGATGAACCAGGAAGCAGCCCCAGTAAAGAATAGTCTGATTCAACTCTTGTGCCTGCATCTACATACACCCCCATGGCAACAACCTCATGGTTGTGCTTGATATTGTTGTTGGTGACTATTTTAAATCCATTGGGCAAAGTTGAAATAACAGTAGAGTTATCTTTTGTGGTTTTCACAGCAGAAAACTCTGAAAATAGTCTTTTGGCAAAAAACTTATTCTTGTTGCTATGTTTTATAGTAGATAAGAGCATTGTCTTTTCTTTCTTTTGGGTCTGTCACTGATGACCATCTTCCTTATTAAATTGCTTTTGCCACTAGTGAAAAAGATGGAGAAAGCAAAAAAAATATTAAAAAATAAAAAATGTACGGTGAATGAAGACGGACTTTAGCAATATTCATTGCTGATAATCAATCAATTTGTATTTACCAAGCTTTACTCTTTATGATCTAGTCTAAAAGTAAAAAAAAAAATGATGTAATTATATAATATTAGCAAAACAATACTAAGCTTATTTATAATAGTTACATGATGTGGTAATACTACGAAGACTGTTCTCTAAAAGACATTTTCACAAATGCTGATTTTGTTCTAGAAGATGTTTCGTCCTTCTTCTTCTTCTTTTTTTTTGGGTTATTGCCTAAGTCCGTATGTTTATGCACGTGACACATTTTGCGTGATTAAGAAACGAAAATGCCGTCGAAAAAAAATATTCCGATACCGGTAACTTTTCTAACGATTAACAGTAGCTCTTTATTTTCCTCACTGACTCTATGCTGCTGTTTATCAAAAGCAAAAGTTAATACCACCGATCAAGTTGTTAAACCCCTTGTTTGTTTGCTATTTTGCGCTGAGAAGAAACATTACTTGTTAGTAATGACGTGTCTCCTTCATCACTAACAGAAAAAACTTAAACGATCGTGATGAAATAAGTGAAAAAAAAAATTTAACAAAAAAAAAAAAAAACATTCAAATGCTTCAATGTGGCATGACTCAAAGTGCGCTTATTTTCTATTTTTTGACTGTTTGATTTTATTAATTTTTTTTACTCTATCATCTGAATCTTTCAGCATTGAAGCAACCCAAAAAAAAAAACACCATAGCTAACACACAATATGTCTAAAGATTTTGAAATTAAAGTCCCATGCTCAAGCGCCAACATAGGCCCTGGATACGACGTTCTAGGAATTGGTTTGGACATGTTCTTGACCATCAACTGTAAATACACAGCAACCAACAGCGATTGCCAAATCGAATACACAAAGACATCAGAGGGCTTCGATTCTGTTCCTCTAGAAGCTGAAAAAAACCTGATCACCAAGACAGCCTTGTATGTTATGAGATGCAACCACATTGAAACCTTGCCAAAGAACACCATTTTGACCATCGATAACCCTATTCCTCTGGGAAGAGGGTTGGGTTCTTCAGGTGCTGCTGTTGTAGCCGGTGTAATCCTAGGTTTCAAGTTTGCTGGCTTGCCATTTGATAAAGAGAGAATGCTGGACTACTGTTTGCAAATCGAAAGACATCCAGATAACATTTCCGCTGCTATGTTTGGTGGATTTGTTGGTTCATTCTTGAGAGACCTATCTCCTAAAGAACAAATGCTCAGGGAAGTTCCAATGACTGATATTTTCTGCAAAACTGTTTTGGACTCAGAAAATAACATTATCAAGCCAGTTGGTCCTCCTATGAGCGTTGGTAAGCACTTAAAGTATAACTGGAACCCTAAGATCAAGTGCATCGCGATTATCCCTAACTTTGAAGTTGCAACATCTGACTCCAGAGGTGTCTTGCCAAAGTCATACGAAATAAAGGACATTGTTTTCAATCTGCAAAGACTCTCTATTCTAACCACTGCTTTGACTTTAGACCCACCTGATTCTGAGTTGATTTACCAATCCATGCAAGACAAGCTGCACCAGCCTTACAGAAAGACTTTGATTCCTGGCTTGACTGATATCTTAAGCTCAATGACCCCTGCCTTGAACAAGGGTTTGGTTGGTATATGTTTAAGTGGTGCTGGCCCAACTATATTGGCTTTGGCTACTGAAAACTTTGAGGACATTGCTACCACTATCATCAACAAGTTCAAGCAAAACAACATCCAGTGTGATTGGAAGGTGCTATCCTTGGCATACGAAGGGGCCACCTTGACTGAACTATAATTTGCTGCTGCCTCATTGATTATTATGGGAGTTTTTTGCAATCTTATATATGGACTTTAGTCTGCTGGTGCATTGAATTTAGTTACAAATTGCATGTCACGTGCGATGCTGACAAATTTTTTATGTTTTTTTTTGTTTTTTTTTTTGTTTTTCCTTCCTCCCTTAAAGAATTCCAGCTTACAGCGGGGGGTGAAAAAATGAGAGCAAGTAATCTGTTTTTTTTTTTTCTTACAACCATAATACAAGTAGCTGACAAAGGTGTTTATATTGTTATCTTAATTTGGATACATTACCAAGCCAGGGAAAATAGCTACTATTACAACAAACTCAAGTTAAGCTTTTTTTCAGACATTCAATAACTTTCCTATTATTTTGTAATACATAATGTCAAGCACAGAAACATCTATTTCCTTAGGGTTACCTACCCCTACAGTATCAGGAACCATCAAAACCATAGCATACACAATAATCACATACTTCATACTATCCAAACTGCTAACAGGCAATATAGAGGATATAAACATAGGTCTGTTCTTATCCAAAGTTTCACCTTACTTCTGGGCTAACATGGGTATTGCCGCATGCATTGGTTTGTCAGTCATAGGGGCCGCCTGGGGTATTTTCATCACAGGTTCATCCATTTTAGGTGCCGGTGTGAAAGCCCCAAGAATCACCACCAAGAACTTGATTTCCATCATTTTTTGTGAAGTTGTTGCTATTTACGGGTTGATCATGTCCATTGTCTTTTCCTCCAAGTTAGGAACAGTAAGCTCTAGCGAGCAGCTCTTCACAAAAGGAAACATGTATACCGGATATGCTTTGTTTTGGGCTGGTTTAACCGTTGGTGTTTGTAATTTGATTTGTGGTGTTTCAGTAGGTATCACCGGTGCCAATGCTGCTATTGCCGATGCCAAAGACAGTGCCTTATTCGTCAAAATATTAGTCGTTGAAATTTTTGGGTCTATTTTAGGTCTTCTAGGTTTGATCGTTGGTTTATTGATGGCCGGTAAAGCTGCTGAAATTAAATAATAGTATATACATTTCAAAATTAATAGATGTTTTTAGTTTTTTCAAGGAAACACAACTTATGTCAAGAGTTTAAAAGTGTTAATTAATATGTTTTATTTGTTTGATTTTTTTTTTTTTTTGCCAAGATTTTTAAATCCAATTTATATAATTTTATCATCTATTCTTCTTGGTAGTCCGGGTTCTTTTTTAATAGCACTACACCCTCGATCTTACTAGTCAAACTGATATATTCATTGGTTTCAAGTTCTGCTCTTTCATTATGGTTCAATAATACTGGTGTGGCATGGGTTGTCCATCCAGTAATATCCTTTGGCTTACCTGCTTGACCAACAATATCAACGGCTTGGCCAACTCTTACATTAACTTGAATTGGTTTGCCAGCTTCGTCTAAGGTGATTAGGTACTTAGGTCTCATACCAGCATTCAAGTAGTAGAATAGATAGTGGTTAGTGGCCATGAATGAAGGTTCGGTTAAACCAACCATCACAGTTAATAATGAAGCTAGCGATGTCTTGTTTAAAGCTCCGGAATCATTATAACAGTCTAGAGTAACAGTACCCTTACCTAAATGAACCAAACCTTGGGCCATTCTTGTCATAAACAATGAGCTGCTGCTATTTGAGTAATAAGAGGCCAAGTTTCTCAATAATTGAGCCAATCTGGAGTTGTTGGTTCCTGCACCCAAAATACCCATGGCGTAAATAGCGTTGGAGCTAACATCCATATCTTCGTCGTGAGTATATCTGGATAAAGTTTCGTATATGTTTATTTGAGGATTGGATACAGATAATAAAGATAAAGCCAATGGAACAGCTCTCTTAACATACTCGTCCCCGTAATGCATTAAATGAGCAAAGTGTCTTAAAGACATTTCTTTACCAATGCTTTCACCCATGACGGTTGTTGCAATACCTAAGACAGCATAGAAAGATTGGTGTAAATCATTGGCTACCTTCAACCTCTTTTGTTCATCATCTTTAGAAGTTTCTTCAGTTGGTTTGGCATCAACATCCATGTCGTCGTTCACTTCTTTGTCTTCTGTGGCAGCAACAGGTTTTAACTCTGCTGGATCAGCAGCTTCATTGTCCTCAGCAGCAACTTCTTCACCATCGTCCTCTGACAAGTTGAAAGAATCATCAATGATTCTGCTCAACAAATCCTGAACAAATAATACATCACCACTTCCAGCAAATGCACAAACCATGATCAAAGTTTCTATGGAACTTGTCATTGGATGGTCTAGAGCACTGATAAGTTCAATGGCATCATCAACATTGTCACCCATACCTAAGAATAGTAAACCTAAACCTAAACACAAAAACTTGGTCCATGGAGAACTCAATTCTTCGAGTGGTCTATCTAATAGATATACGACAATGGCTTCAGCAATTTCTGGGTTACCTGAACCAACAAATATGTGACCTAGACCTAAAGCTGTTATACAACCAACATCAAATGGAGTTTCCTCATCTGCTAGTCTATCCATGAAGAATTCTAATACCTTCTCATTTCTAGAACCAGAGAAAGCTAAAGACAACCCCAGCAAAGCAGATTTGACATTTGGATAGTTGTAACCACGAACAAAGTCAGTTAGAAGTTCAAATGTTTCATCTGTGGCTTCAGGACGAACCCCAGCACTAAGCAACCCTAATCCTATTAAAGCACCAGATTGCAACTCGTTATCCTCGGAGTATAGATATTTATCCAAGTCTTGAAGACCTTCTTCATCCCATTGGAAAATAGCACCAATACTAGCTACTGCAGAGATTTTTCCAGTTTCTTTGGTCTTGTAAGCAAAATCATCATCGCTTAATATAAGCTTATCTTTGCTGGAGCCTAAGTTCAAATAACTGTTTACAAAGGCAGCAGATAAGTTTTGTTCATCAGGGTCAGCACTTGGCTTGAAAAAAGAAACATCTTCTAAATGAGACTTATAGACATCTTCTGGAACCTTTGGAGCTTTCAAATTTAGCTTTTCACACAGGTACTTGAAATGTCTAGACAAAGGAAGATTGTTCAAAATGTCATAAGCTTCTTTGTATTGAGAGATGTCCAAAGATATTTTGTGTTCAGACAAAACATAGGCCAATTGAAACTGCATTGGTTGGTCATTTGCAACTGTTTGGAATAAGTTTAGCATCTTCTCCTTATCATCTAGCCTGATGGCAACATGCATGGCTTCGGCATATTTTTCATTTTTAAACAAAATATCATAGGCAGCTGTTAAAAATTGAGTGGCTTCCACGGATGGCAATAAAGGAGCACAAGCAATAATGTACTTGCAAACTCTATCATAGTTGCTAGAGTCGGTGTACTCCTTCAACAAATCAATTTCATCCATTTCGGCTAACAAGTCAACAGCATCAGTCTCACCATTGTGATTAACAAAATATGGGACTACAATTTCTGCTAAATGGAAAATTTTATCAACAGTTATGCATGCATCTAAAGTTACTTTTTTAGCTTCGGTTTCGATTATTTCTTTATCAGTTTCATCTAGTTCATCATCTTCGTCGGTAACATGCTGTTCTTCAAGTTCAGTAGAGGCTTGTCCCATTTGCAAACTTAAATGTCTCATGTATTCATGACCCCATTTTTCAAAGCCAATGTCATCTGACAAGCATCTATATCTCAAAACATTGTGTTGACCTTCATCTTCGAAAGTAGTGTATAATATGGATAAAACATCAGCTAGTTTGTATCTCATAGCATCTTCAGCTTCTCTCAATTCGGCATGCTTCAAGCTCAAGTCTTTGACGAAAGGTCTTAAAAATTTTAATGGTTTTGGAACAGCAGTCATAGAGGTTGTAGACTCAGTAATGAATTTGGTTAGCTCATCAAAAGCTTTTGGATACTCCGATGTCTCACCTTCCAATATAACATAAGCTAATTTTCTTAGATCAGACTTTAACTTTAAATCTTCATCAGATAAAATTTCAGGTGTACTGTCCTTGCTAACTTTTTTTACATCAAGTTCTTTTTCTGAGGTATTCCCCATAACAACATCTTTTTCTTCCTTAGACATTTAGATATGTAAAATTCTATATTATAACAACAAATTAAGAAAAATCAAGTAAATCCAATATCAAAATTGGTTCTGGTGTAAGCTTTCTTTTTGTTTTTGGGGTTTGATTTGAAGATTGATTAATACAAGTGTGTGATTTTTTAAGTTTCGTGTGTTTCCAGAGAAATATTTGCCACCCAAGCGTACACACGCAAAAAAAATAAAAATCTTACCAAAAAAAAAAATAAACCACCCAAACTGGGGAATATTACGAGAAGCTCGCCAATCTGTGAGGTTAAACACTACATCTTAGGTAAGTAATATACAAGGATGTAGAAAACAAAACGAAAGCATAAACAATCATTATATATTACTAATGTTGCTGTTTATTTAAATTTTTGAGAAGGTTCTATCAACCTCATCTATCAGGAGCTGTCAGCTTGGCTGATAACAATGCAATTCACGTGACAAATCTAAGAGATCTGAAACGGAGATAATTACGTTTTTTACTCGTGCTACCATGTGTAAGGTTTATGCTGTTTTTTTTTTTAAGAAAAATCCAAAAACGAAAAAAAAGAAAGAAATAATTACCTTTTTTGGTAGTTTTCAACTGCAATGTTTAGTTTCCACTCATTCGTCTTTTTTGAGATTTTTTTTTTTTTTTTTTTCATTATTGGCTGTTTTGATATACATCTAATTATCTGATAATAACTTATTAAGATGCCCCAAATAACCATAAACACCAAAATACTTCACAATGGCCCCAAGAAAAACCAGAGCTTCCAAAGCCAAAGAAACCGCCGCTTCCAAAAAACAAGAACCAGTTTCCAATGATATTCCAGAAAAGAGAATCGAAAGTGCCATCTCTGGTTTAGAAAAATACCTACAAAAAGAAGATGACTCTGAAAAGGTCAACGAAAAAACCGGAAAGTTTAAACTGATCAGTGATGATGACGATGAATTGAAAGACAAGCTGCAATTGATTGTTGTTAACAATGTTCCTTTCAATGAAGATACTGATGTTTCCAAGACTAAAAAGGCTGTTTTCAAGCCATTAACCATTGCTACTGAAACCAGTGTTCATAGTCATATTTCTGAATTCAAAAAAATATTAGTTATTGTCAACGACTCTGTTAAATTTAATACCGATAAAGAAGACCAAACCTCTGAGATTTATAAACTAGTCAATGAAGACAAAATCCCAGTCGGTGAAATTATTACTCCAAGGAAATTGAAAACTTTATACAAGCCATTTGAAAATAAGAGACAGCTTCTAGCTGACCATTCTATTATTCTTTGTGACGACTCCATTGTCACTTTGATGCCAAAGTTACTGGGTGGTAAGGCTTTCAACAAAATATCCTCTACTCCAATTCCAATCAGAGTCAGAAACAGTCCTGTCACATTAAGCACATCTGTTAAGAATTTCTGGAATAAGAAGACTGCTGCTAAATATCCAAACGGCTCTACTTTGAATATCAACTTGGGTAATCTATTGACTTACTCCACCAAAGACGATAAAAAGGATTTGATTGAAAACATAAAGGTTATTGCTAAGCAATTTTTAGAAAAATACATGATAAGATCCATCTTCTTGAAGTCTAATTTCTCTCCAGTTGTTCCTATTTTCTATAACGAAAAATCTTTGAAGGACTTAATAAAGAACAAGGAAACTGCTAAAGCCAAGCAAGATGGTGAATCTGAAGATGTTATCAAGAACAAGGTTGAAATTAACGGTGTTGAAGTTGAATTGAATGCTTTCAACAGAGCTTTATACGAAATTGCTAACCCAGAAGAATTAGAAACCATTTTCAAGAAGCAAATTCACTCTGCCCAAAAGAGAAAGGCTGAAGACTCTGAAGAAGATAAAAAAGAAGAAGTCAAGGCTCCAGCCAAGAGACAAAGAAAGGCTGCCAAGAAGGATTAAACGTTCTGTAACTATCACTAACATATATATAGCTTCGAATCATTACTATCAATTTAAGGATATGCGTTAGGTTTTGTTTATGTCATTGAGAAATGCCTCTTGCTGTTAAGAGGTAATCCATGAGGAAACCTTTCAAATATTAATTGGGTACTATTATTCATAGTCTCAATGACTCAAAATCATAACAGAACATAGACTGCTGAATCAAGAAACACCAATCGTAAACTGTAAAACAAAATCAGCTTCTAATTTACATGAAAGAAATTGTATCAGCAGTAGATCTGGATATTCTTATTGTTCATAAAAAAATTAACAATCCGTGATAGTTTAACGGTTAGAATAGGCGCTTGTCGCGTGCCTGATCGGGGTTCGATTCCCCGTCGCGGAGTTTGATTTTTTTTTTTAATTTTTTTTGCTTTGGCAAAGAATATTAGCTTATTCTGCTCTATAATTCTATTATGTCAAAAAGCTGCTATAAGATTTAAAAACTAATGTTTCTTTATTTTTTTTTGATTATATATGTATGTATCCATATTTATTTACAAGGTATTGTTTTGGTTAACTTTTTATAAGGTGTGAGAGTCTCTAATTTATGGTTTAAAGAATTTTTGTAAAGAGTCCAACCAGTTGATGTACTTTTGGTTCTCTAAATGGGTAGAGATATCTTCAATGTACTCAACCATATCAGCATCTAAACCCTTGGCATTTAAGTATTGTAACAAGGCGACTTGTAAGTTTTCATCCAAGTTGCTGAATTGAGGACCAGCATAAGTAGCTTCTTTGGTGAAAACATCTTCTGGCTTTTGGGATAAGAAAGCAGCTGGGTCATCAAATGGAGAAATGCTTTGAATGCTGAAGCCACCTTCTTCTTCAACGTTGACACCAAAGTTCAAGACTGTGTTCTTGTTTTTGTTGATGATAGCGAAGTTGATTGGTGGTTGAGATAAGTCTTCAAATTCATCGAAGATTTCTTCCTCTTCAGCAACTTCTTCAGCAGCTTCTTGGCCTTCTTCGGTTTCCTTTAATTCGGTGTTGTTGATCAAGTCATCAACATCAACAAAAATGTGGATGTCTTCAGTTTCACCAGATTTCTTCAAGTGTAAGTTGACGGAGTTGATGTCATTCTTGACAATTTCGAAACCCTTGTAGTTGCTGAATCTTTCTGGGATAACGGTAGCTTCTGGTTGTTCTAATTCGCCTTGGATTTCGTTAGTTAAAACTTCAACAAGGTTAGCAGATTCCTTGTCAGTGTTTAATTTGACTGAGCTGGTGGAAAATGACTTGGCGAATTGAATAGCAATTGGCTTAGAAGCCATTCTTAATCCGTTGGATTGGTATTTAGCAACAGAGATAGTGTTTCTAGCAAATAATCTTAAAGACATTGTAGGAGATGGTATGTAGTGGTTCTGTGGTTTTTATAACAAGTTGTTTAAAGATCTAAGTAGTACATTGAACTACTCCGAATAAAAAAAATAGGTGAATTACCAAAATTTCTTTTTTTTTTTTTTTTCAAGCAATTTGTTTTCCATTTATCTAGAAAAAACTCGCAGGAGAAAGAAAACATACGTGAGTGATTCTATCGGACTTAGCAGTTAATGAAGTTATGAAAATATCTAAAGCTTTTAAAATATCATTTGACATATATGTTCATTATAGATGTGGCCAAATAGTAGTATTAGTATTTTCAATTAAGAACTCAAGAACTTAGTAGCATTAGCTAACAGAAGTTCATATCTCTTTTGCTCTTCAGTACTAGCGACTTCATCAATGTAAGCTAATAGGTCTTCATTTAACCCCTTCGAGTCTAGATAGTTTATCATGTGTTCTTGAACTGTTGAATCCAATTGTTTAAAGTTAACACCATATGACATGTTCTTTTTCAAAGCATCGTTTGCTACTTTAGAATTGAGCAAAGAGAAATGGTCAAAGTGGTTTATTTTTTCAATGCCAAATAATCCGGTATCATTTATAAGCACAGTAAAAGACATGGCACTGTTGTCTGATTTCTTGACAATGACAAACTCTAGAGTTGATAGTGCGTTTTCATTTGGGAAGTCTTCGCTGATTTCAGATTCTTCGAAAGCGAAATTGTCAACCTCGTAGTTGCTGTTTACGTATTCATCAACATCAACAAATATGTAAATAGATTCATCTGCAGTGTCTTTTTTCAAACTCAACATAACCTGTTTTAAGTCATTATTTACTATTTCAAATCCACAGTTTGTGGTAATTGAAGGAGGGGTGGTAAGAAACTCTCTAGTGGTGATTTCATCTTTCAGTTCTTTTTTTAATATGTTTAGCAAAGGTAGTGTTAAATCAGCTGATTTCTTAGGTATGCTTTGTTTTGGTTCCTCGGTAACCAAATTTTCTTGCTGCTGATTTATAAAAGTATAAGAAAAACATCTTTTGGTGCTGGTACTAGAGGGAAAGGTTCTAGCGATACCTTCAGCAATACGCTTTGAATTGCTTCTTGCAAATGGTTTTAAAAGCATATCTATTAAATAAATATTTTCTATAAAGTGCGTTCTGGTTTTCAAATAACAAAATGTTTTGATATCATTTAATTGTTGTGAATTTGTTATTTTGATTATTATTTTTTGAGATAAGAACAATTTCTCCCTTCTGTTTTTTTTTTTTTTAGAAAACCGCCACAAAGGAATGTCAGCAATAAGTATTTTGTTTATTTGATAGAAACAGACACGTGCACTTTTATATCCGAAACGCGTAAACTTTAACAAAACAATTTTTTCTAACTGCTCAGCGCTTATTTTTTTTTTTTTCTGTAGAACTTGTCCTATTTGAGATGAAAACACTAAAATGGTAATTGTTAAAAGAATTAACAAAAACTTATATAGAGTGTGTTTGATATCTTTATCTGTTTTTTTTTTAAAAAGAAACCAAGAAACCCACAGAATGATAAGACAAAATCAAAAGAAATACTCTAAACCACACCAAAAGAGTATTGGTGATTTTTTTTCAGTAAAAAAAAGTACGTCAACGAACTCTAAGGATTTGAACTATAAAAATGGCATACCAGTCATCAGCGGATCTAAAAACTCACCCATAAAGCAAGGCAAATCACCTGAAAAGATGATTGAACTATCGCAAGGAGTTTCACCACAAAAAATGGCTGAAATCTTGCAAGAATCGCAATCATCAACCAAAAAAAGCATACAAGTGAATTTGATGGATCAGATTGCCGCAGAAGAAAACGATGACTTAGAAGTTTTGACTGCTGTTCCATCTGTCAGAGTTTTTGAAAGCAGAGAAGCAATGATGTTGGCTGATGATTTCAAGAAGTTAGAAAAATCAAACGAAAACAACCGTGCTAGTAACATTTTGTCATCAGATGAGAACAATAACAGTGAATTACAGTACTACAGAGATCTTAAAAGAAAAAGACAGAAATTGACATCAAGCCAGATGACCCTTACAAAAACCAATACTATGTCACCACTCGGTAAAACACCTAATGGAAGCTCTCTGAATGATCTGATCAAATTGAACAGAACCAGTTCCATCGACTTGACCAGAACCTCTAGCAAAATATCCCCAATAAGCAAAGTATCCAGCCAAAGCTCAAACTTTATGAGTCAGTTCAACAGACCCGGGAAACTTGACGGAAGATCCAGTTTTATGAAACCATCCAGAGAATCTTCATCGATTACCATGAGAAAAGGTGCCAGATTTGAAGAGGCAGAGCAGAGCATAGAGCTGACTGAAGAGCAAAACGAAGTTGTTGAATTGGCCGTCGACCAAGGCTTGAATCTGTTTTACACTGGTTCTGCAGGTACAGGTAAATCTGTTGTTTTGAAGACATTGATCCAAAAGATGAAAAGAAAGCACGGTGATGATGCCGTTGCAATCTGTGCTTCTACTGGGTTGGCATCATGTAACATTGGAGGTATTACCATCCATAAATTTTCTGGATTTGGAATTGGTGACAAAAGTCCTGAGAACTTGTTTGCATTTGTGGCTAAAAGACCCCAAGCCGTGAAAAAATGGAAAAAAACTAGAATACTGATTGTGGATGAAGTGTCTATGATTGAAGGTCAGTACTTAGATAAGTTTGACTATGTTGCCAGAAATGTACGGAAAAATAATAGACCATTTGGTGGTATTCAAGTTATCTTTACTGGTGATTTTTTCCAATTGCCACCTGTTAGCAAAAACGGCAAGCCAACAAGCTACTGTTTTGAATCCCAATCATGGAAAAGAGCCATACAGAAGACTATTTTGTTGAACAAAGTGTTCAGACAAAAAGACAACTCTTTGATTGAAATGTTGAATGAAATACGTTATGGTGAAAGAATTTCTGTTGCGTCTAGAAACTTAATCAATTCTTTAGATAGAGCCATTGAGTACGATGATGGTTTGGAAGCTACGGAATTGTATCCTACAAGAATGGAAGTTACCAGTGCCAATGCCAAAAGAATGCATAGTCTGAGTGGGAAAGAGATTGTGTTTAATGCAGTTGATTCCATATCAGCTGAGGTCAAAGATAAAGCAGCTGAAAGAAAGAAACTAGACTCTAGTTTTTTGGCTGAACCTGTATTAAAATTGAAAGAAGGTTGTCAAGTGATGCTGATTGTAAACTTCAGTGATAAGTTGGTCAATGGTTCCATTGGTAATGTGCTATACTTCTTGCCAACAACATTGTATACATCGATTGTGACTGAATACCGGAACATAGAGGACCAACAGGCTATCAAAGAAATAAGAATGATATCTCAGTGTGTGGGGCTGATTGACATCAAAGATGTCCCCCCTTACATTATAGAGTACCAAGCGAAAATGCTGAATTTGGATGCCAAAGGAAGATTTGATAAATTCATAAAAACAGCTTTGAGATACAAAAAACATGATATGATGCCAGTGGTGAGATTCAAGGTGCCTAATCAAAGAGATGAAACGGAAATCATCAGCACCCACTCATTTGCACTAGATGGGTACAGAAACAAAACAGAAAGACAGCAAATACCATTGATTCTTTGCTATGCACTATCCATACACAAGTCACAAGGACAGACTATTCCTAGATTGAGAATAGATTTGAGAAAGGTCTTTGAGGTTGGGCAAGTGTATGTAGCACTGTCAAGAGCAGTTAGCCTGGACGCTTTAGAAGTACGTAACTTCGATCCAAGTAAAATCAAGTGTGATGTGAAGGTCAAAAGATTCTACATGTCAATGAAGACTCTTGATGGAAATTGATTATTTGACAGCACACCATATTCTTCCCAGAAGAAAAAAATAGCTCATGTTACAAGCTGTTCTATTTTTAAACCACTTATTTCTATTTTTTCTCCCACGCGATGATTGGATTGGATTTTTTTTTGCTACCTTTATAAACTTAAAGAGCCATGTATCCCTCATTTGATTTTTTTCTTCTACATTCTTTTTTTTTTTTTCAAAGGTTCGTGTCTATGATCAATCAGATCAAGTTGTAAGAACAGGACCAAAGACACAATTACTTTTGATCTGATATAAACCAAACATCATTTCTTCTCTTTGTAATGGCAGTTAACGATATTGAGCGTCACAATTTTCAGGTTTTCAACCAAGATTTCATAGTTGATAACAGATTTCAACTTATAAAGGAGATCGGCCACGGTGCCTATGGGGTTGTCTGTTCGGCAAGATTCATGGAATCACCTGAAGATACAACTATCGCAATCAAGAAAGTCAACAACATTTTCCAGAAGACCTTGCTGTGCAAAAGATCCTTAAGAGAGTTGAAGCTATTAAGACACTTCAGAGGACACAAGAACATCACATGTCTATACGATGTTGATATTGTCTTCCAAAACAATGATATAAACAAAGAATTTAATGGGTTGTATCTGTACGAGGAATTGATGGAGTGTGACATGCACCAAATTATCAAGTCTGGTCAACCCTTAACGGATGCTCATTACCAATCCTTCATTTACCAAATCCTGTGTGGTTTGAAATATATCCATTCTGCCAAGGTTCTGCATAGAGATCTGAAGCCAGGTAATTTATTAGTCAATGCCGACTGTCAGTTAAAGATATGTGACTTTGGTCTGGCCAGAGGTTATGATGAAAACCCGGTAAAGAACAATCAATTCTTGACTGAATATGTTGCCACTAGATGGTACAGAGCCCCTGAGATCATGCTGAGTTACCAAGGTTACACCAAGGCCATTGATGTTTGGTCAACAGGGTGTATCTTGGCTGAACTATTGGGCAGCAAGCCGATCTTCAAAGGAAAAGACTACGTAGATCAATTAAATAGAATACTGCAGGTGTTGGGTACACCATCAGAAAGCACGTTGGAGAGAATAGGCTCCAAAAACGTCCAAGACTACATTCACCAATTGGGATACATACCAAAGGTCCCTTTTGTTGATATTTATCCTAATGCCAACCCAGACGCTTTGGATCTTCTTGAGAAGATGCTGGCCTTTGATCCTGCACAAAGAATCACCGTTGATGAGGCTTTAAAGCATCCATACTTGAGTATTTGGCATGATCCAAACGATGAGCCAGTTTGTGCTTCGACATTTGATTTTGGATTTGAAGTCGTTAATGACTTGGAAGACTTGAAGTTGATGGTTATTGATGAAGTTGAAAACTTCAGAAGCTTTGTTAGACAGCCATTGATGGGAAACGAACAAGAGAATATGCCAGAAGACCTCGACGAGCCACATCAACCAGTGAATAACAAGATGGAAGAAACCAACAACAATAACGGATCTATTGAAATTTCAGCTGCCAATCTACCAGCACATAAATCTACTGCTAATGAAAACACAAACTCAGAAAGACTGCAACAAGACTACAACAACGTTATTTCTGATTTTTTGGATTTGGAAAAGGAGCTAGAGTTTGGATTAGATGGCAATCACTTTGAACATTAGGGCTTTTTAAATACACCCTTTGTATAACCTTTGCTATATATAAGGTCTCTTTTTTTAAAAAAAAAACAATCAATTATATTACTTTGAGAGTTAACCAACAATTCCCATGTTTTCAGAAAAAAAAGTTATGTCTAATGATTACAAATGATTTATGAAATATTAATGTAGGATGTTTTTAAAAAGTTTTTAGTTTTAAAAGTTGAGGTTAACAAAATTTAGGTCCTACTATCTGTAAACAAAATATAAAAGCACGTGACACAGCACAAACAATTAGTTATAATATTCTACGTTTTAAATGGGTTGGCAAAAGCTTTACCTCCGAGTATTTTTTTTCCCCCGGACTTCAGCCACTTCTTGACTTAAGCAGTTTAATGAAAAACACACAAACTTGCTGCTTACGAGGATTCCAAACGATAGCCCTTATTCATGTGATCGCTTTAACTGCTATTAGAGCTTATCCTATGACGGAATCGCTGTTAACGTTTTTTTTTTGTTTGGCTCTTTTTTTTTTTTTTTTTTGAGTAATAATTCGTTAAAGGAGGTTAATCGCCTGAGCGGACTTAGATTCCAAGTTGCAAGGGAATTTGTTATGCAAATATGGCTTTTTTCACAAATTACACCAAAAAACAAAAAAAAAAAGGAGGGCGGTAAACAAATACGGGCTTAACAGAATTCCATTAGCTTTTTTCCCCAATTTCTTCATTTGTTTTTTGAAAGTTGCCTGTTTTATAAGTTAATTGACAAAATTAAATGGCAAATTTTCAAACACATCTTTAGCTAAAGGTGGAAGAAAGCTTCTTGTGAACCCAAAAAAAAAAAAAATAGAAAGGGAAAACATACTTAAGGTGCTTTTATTTTGGAATTGTTAAAGTTTCTGTATCGCTCCTTTTATTTGTATGTCCACCAATAACAAATCAGGAAACTACAGCAGTATTCCAGTGTCAGAATTAGAAGCAGATAACATGGTTATAGATTCTATAGACAACAAAACCTTTGTCGATGCTGTTTTGTATCAATTCAACAGATTAAAATATGTCTGCTTGTACTCCATTTTAGTAGTCTATGGTTTAGTTTTATTATTCACAGTAGTCAGCAACTTTTCAACTAAAGGGCAAGCTGTATCTCCTAAGAAAATCTTAGATTTCAACAAATCTATCAATTCAGTCAATGGTTTGAAAAAAATAAGCTTTGATTCTGTCAGAGCTGGTGACTTAACTCCCACCTACAAACCTCTACAATGGTTGAAAGAGAGTAATGGTGATTCTGAAGATAAAGGTTTATATTCAACCTTGATTGATGATAAGCACATGATCAAATCCGTTTTGGATGAGAAGTACGAAAAGTTACTATTCAAGGGCAAAACTTTCAAGATGGATTACAATGACAGCGATGCAAGAGAATACAAAGTCGACAGCTTCATTTCTTCTCCTGATTTAAAGTATGCTTTGATAAGAACAGAATCCAAAAGATTATGGAGACACTCCTTCATTGCCGATTACTACATCTTAAACGTTGAAACCAAGAAACTAGATAAGCTTCTTTCTGGTGTTACAATGGTTGCCTTTTCCCCTGACTCCACCAAGATCGCTTATGTTTTAGCAAATGACTTATACATCTACAACATTTTGACTGAAAAAACCACAAGAGTCACAGAAACTGGCTCTAAAAACATCTTCAATGGTAAAGCTGACTGGGTCTACGAAGAAGAAATTTTAGAATCTGATTCCGCTTTGTGGTGGTCTCCAAACTCTGATTACATTACTTTCTTAGAAACCGATGAAACCGAAGTCTCTGAATATTCCATAAATTACTACGTGAAAAAAGACGACCAAGATTATCCCCAATACCCAGAATTGAGAACCATCAAATATCCAAAGCCTGGTTCCCCTAACCCAATCGTTGATATTAAAGTATTTTCTTTAGACTCTGAAAAAACCGTCACCTATAAATTAGATGAACCTTCTCAATTGATTAATGAAATTGTTTACTTAGGTGAAACCAAGTTTATTGCCAAGGTCACTGACAGAATTGCAACATACATGAAAGTATTTGTCATGGATGTCTATGGAAACGAAAAGAAAATGCAAAGAAAACAATTTGATGCAGATGAATGGATAGAATTAACCCACTTTACCACCCATGTCAAGCCATATCCAAAACATGGTGTCACTACCGATGGTTACTTGGATGTCATTCCTATTGATGGCTTCAACCACTTGGTTTACTACCCAAACTTGGAATCTGAAAAGTATGTTCAGTTAACTGCTGGTGAATGGGAAGTCGTTGATGGGGTTACCTCATTTGATTATGAAAAGAGAATTGTTTGGTTTGTTAGCACACAAAAATCATCCATTGAAAGACACTTGTACTACGTTTCAATAGATGAACCATTGAAAGTTAATGAAGTCACTGATACTTCCAAAGATGGCTACTACAGAGCTGGCTTTAGTTCCGGTTCTAGATTTGCCTTATTAACACACATGGGCCCTGAAGTTCCATATCAAAAGGTTATCGATTTCCAAAAGGCCGATGAACCTAAAACTTTATATGTTTTAGAAGACAACAAGAAGGTCCATGACAACCTACCTCTTTACGACATCCCACAACAGAATTTCCAAAAGCTAGACATTGGTAAGGATGAAAACGGCGAGGATATTATCTTAAACTCCTTTGAAATTTTGCCTAACAATTTCAATCCTAAATTGAAGAACCACTATCCTGTATTCTTCTTTGGTTACAACGGTCCAAACTCTCAACAAGTCAATAAAATATTCTCTATTGGTTTGAACCAAGTTATTGCCTCCCAATTAGACGCCATTTTTGTTTGTGTTGACACCAGAGGTACCGGTTTCTTAGGTAAAAAACACAGATCTTTAGTTAGAGGAAACTTGGGTGAACATGAGTCATCTGATTTCATCAAGGTTGCCAAGTTATACTCTGAAAAGGAATACGTCGACTCAGAAAAGACATTGATGTATGGTTGGTCTTATGGTGGATACATGTCTTTGTTCACTGCTGAAAAGGA
Source organism: Hanseniaspora clermontiae (assembly GCA_030567235.1). Taxonomy (NCBI): domain Eukaryota; kingdom Fungi; phylum Ascomycota; class Saccharomycetes; order Saccharomycodales; family Saccharomycodaceae; genus Hanseniaspora; species Hanseniaspora clermontiae. The sequence goes on along the minus strand of JAJLRV010000172.1, from coordinate 13,735 downwards.
TGCTGGTGAAACTATCAAGTATCATATCTCCGTCGCCCCAGTTACAGATTGGTCATTATACGACTCTGTTTACACTGAAAGATACATGGGTGATACCGAAGAAAATGCCTTTAGATACTTTTCTTCATCCATCAAAAACATGTCCAGAGTATTTAGTGCACAAAGAGTTCTGCTAATGCATGGTTTAGGTGATGATAATGTTCATTTCCAAAACTCAGCTCACTTCATTGATAGAGCCATACAAGCAAAAGTTAAAAACTTTGATATGAAGGTGTTCCCAGACTCTGACCACTCTATAAGTTACAACGGTGCTTACACCATAGTAATGGACGAGATCATCTCCTGGGCTGGCCAAGCTTTCAACGGTGATTTCAAAGACAGATGGACCTATTAGATTTTATTATGGTATATTTAAAAAACAAAATAACCGTTTTTTTATAATCTGCATCTTCACAGTGAAGTGAACCTTGAATTTTAGAAGAGGATAATTCCGGGTTTATTTTTTTTTTAGAGTTTTTCCTACGGAGAAATTTTCAAAAAAAAAAATAGTGCAAAAAAAAAAAAACAATTAAAAACAAATTGTTCAGTATGTCATCGCATATTTAAAAGTTAAGTTTTTGAAAAACAATATATACAAAAAAGTTTGAATTGAGTAAAAGGTACTTTTAGCTTATAATTTAAAATTATAATTTGTAACATTTTTTACACACCAAAGCAATTGCTGCATATATCAAGAGTTACACATTCAATGACGTTAGAGAAAACTGAAACAAACTTGGTTTCGATAGCTTCTAGTACAAAATCAAGCATCAAACCTCAATTCAACACAAGAAAAGAGCTATTCCAATGTATGCTTATTGCTATAGTTGGATGCACTTTTGGTCAGGATATGGGTATCTCCCCAACCTACCAATTCCCTTCTTTCAAGCATAACTTCAATGTCCACAGTACATGGATCAATGGTATCATCGTTTCCATCTTTAACATTGGTTGTGCTATTGGTGGTATAGTGATTTCAAAGTTGAGTGACTACTATGGGAGAAGATTTACAATTCGTGTAGCCTGCTGTATTTTCTTAATAGGGTGTATGGTCCAATTGATCCCTAGTTCCCATTATGGCCAAATCATTGCAGGTAGATTCATAACTGGGTTATCAGTTGGTACTACCGCAGTTGTGGCTCCTAGTTTCATCACCGAAACAATTTCTGATCCTAAATTAAGAGGCTCTGCTGTTGTTTTATATCAATTTGCTGTTGTTATTGGTATCATATACGGTAACATTGTAACTTTGATCACAAGTAGAAAATACGAGCTACACTCCAACTTTAACAACAACCAATGGAGAATCCCTATTGGGTTTGGTATGATATGGGGACTGGTAGTTCTTATTGGTATGATTTTTGTTCCGGAATCCAAGACCTACTACAAACAGAAGGAACAAAAAAATAAAAACAAAACAATGTCCAAGGAAGAAAAAACCCAACAAAAGCTAAATAATGAATCTCACAGCTGGAAGGAAACTTTTGTGGGTAAGCCGAGATTAGGATTTAGACTTCTTTTAGGTTGCTTCTTGATGTTCTTTCAACAAGCATCTGGTATCAACTACTTTTTCTACTATGGGTCTGTTTTGTTCACATCTGTTGGCTTAAATGACTCTTACGAAACTGCTGTCATTTTTTCTTTGGTAAACTTTGTTGGAACAATCGCGGGGGTTTACTTTGTCGGTAAGGTTGGAAGAAAGCTGATTTTCCTATCTGGTTGCATAGGTGGATTAATATCCATGCTGATTTATGCCTCTTTGGGATCATTTGCCCTAACCGACAGTAACGGTGTTTTGTCGAAATCAGTTGGTGGATGTATGATTGCATTCACCTGTATTTTTATTATGTGTTTCGCTGTCTCATTAGGCCCAATCACCTTTGTATTGGTCTCAGAATTATATCCTGTTAGAACCAAATCCTTATCAATGGGGATTGCAACAAACTGCAATTGGCTGACCAACTTCTTGATCACATTATTGACTCCAACCATTACATCTAAAATCGGTTACAAATATGGATACGTCTTTGCCGCATGTCTAGCTGCAGCCATCGTCTTTACTATATTTTTGGTTCCAGAAACTAAAGGATTGACATCTGAACAGATCGATGAGTTGTTTATGTCTGAACAACAAAAAGAAGAAAAAGCATTGTTCCATTCTAGCTTATCTGGTCAAAAATCATTAGAAACAAGCTATAAACCTACCATGAGTAATATCAATTTTGCAACCAGTCGTGATGAGTCTATAGAAAAAGATATTTCTTCGTATGCCAGCAATGAAAAATTAGAAACTCCAGCTATCGCTTAGTCAAGAGGGACTTAAGGCAATGTTGATTTATGTATAACAAATTTAATAAATAATAACAATTCATATTTGATCAATCATTTCTTGATACCTTGTGATTCTCAGAGGGTCTGTTTTTTTCAAACTTTCCAACAATTCTATCTTTTCAGGAGCTGGAATATTCTTTTGATAGCAGTCTACTAAGAAGATTATCATTAATGTGCACCATTTATTCAGCTTGTTGCTAAAGTCCAATTCATCTTCATTGATTTCCTTCATGGCCTCTAAGAACTTGTCAACTAAACTATCCAGCTCTTCCTTTCCAAGAACTGATAAAACATTTTTATCAGTCACAAACCATTTCATATAATTCCATACAGACTGGTCCTCAGCATCAGTGAATATGGCATGGTATATATATTCACCTTCCTTTGCTATTAAACTATCAATACTCCCTTCTGGTATTTTGTTTTCATCTTTTTTGCCTATATAGTGTATCAGTAAAAGTCTTCTTTGGTGCCAAGCTGAGTAATTGGATATGTCAGAGTTTATCATCATGGTGAGGTATTCCCATTCTTTCAAGTATAGATCGTCTACTTCATCAGCTGCTAGCCTTTGATGCAGAATATCAAGTATTTCTCTTCTATATGACCAGCCGTGAAAGTTTCTTTTGTCCATAGACAAAAGTTTAAATGTCAAGTGCAATTCTTTTTGGTAGTAAGCATCCTTGTTAATTTGATTTAGAATCCATGATCTATGTTGCCAAAGGGGATAGCTTTTAGGATTTCCCGTCAGCAATTTCAACGTAAAGTTTAGCTCTTTTTCCCAATCTGCTTCTGCATAATTCATTTTTGTTATCACACTTCTTCTTAGATTATAAGCTGTAGTTAAATCAGGGTTCATTGAGAGCTGTGCTGCTAGTGTATCTAACAATTCTTTTGATTTATCATTCATAACTTTTAGGGTTTCTACAGTAGACGATAATTTCTTGAATTGATCCACTTTGATAGCTTCTTTTTTCTTTTTCTCAAGTCTCAGTTCTTCAGTCAAGTCAACTCTTTTAACTCCATGCATCTTTGAATATATGAGGTTTCCTGGGGGTTTTATAAATTGTTTAAGGTAACTAAGTTGAGCTTCAGATAGCTTATAATAAATCCAAAGTGGGTTTATCCATCTTCGCGTGGCAAAAAAAAAAACAAAAAAAAAAAACGAAAATACAAAAAATTATGGTTTAATTAACTTTACCAACAAAACATAGAAATAAAAATTACATACTGTTCCAAAACATCCCTATCTTTTGCTGCAATCCTTGCTGAGGAGATGAATCCAGTCTTGGAGAAACAACTCTTTGCTGAACTGGTGTATGAACTCTCTTTTTGAATTCAACTACCTTAATAACATCAATTAAAAAGCTCTTCCACTTTTTATCAGCATCTCCCAACTTTAATGTCTCAGAATAAAGCCTGTTATTATAGTCAATAAAGTAGTTCTGTAGAGTTTTGGACATGTTAAACACAAACCAGTTATTTGAAATCGGAGAGTAGTTTTTATTAGCTGCTTTGGCCTCCCACATGTTTGCTATCTTGGTGTAATCATGCATTCCTTTCAAGTCTATTAACCACAACCACATTATACTGTTGTCACACCCCAAAGCCAAATTTTCAAACTTTTCAGTATACTCTGCCTCCAAATCATCTACATTCAATATTTCTAAGAAATTCAAGATGTTAGATGTTAATTCTCTTCTGGAAGTTTCTGAACAACGCTTCATTCCATTATGAGTAGCTGAAATGTTTGTGAAATTATCCAGTGGATAGTTGCTTAAAAATTCTACAATCTCACTCATATCTGTTTCCCACAGCTTTAAAACTTCTGATCTTTTTTCTATTGAAACATTCATGCTCTTTAGAGCAGATATCATTGATTCTAAAAATGCTCTTGTAATGCAATTCACTACTTTATCATACAAATTGTAAATATACACTTCTTTGTAAAATAAGTTAGTGATTTTGATCAGTGAACATGATTTTTCATTACCAAGAATTTTTGTTAAAGAAGAGACATACCTGTTTGTGATTGCCGTGCTTAAAGTTTCGCCCCATTTCACATGCTTAAATTCCTTGAACACAAATTCTAACTCCTTTGTAATGATTTCATCCATTAAAATGAATGATATGTTGTTCGTGATTAACTTCTTTAAACTTTGTTTGTTTTCATTGAAATAATTGTCAATCTTGTTTTTGTATTTTTCATCAGTGCAGTAATCTTGTAATTTCATACACATGTCATCTACAGTTGTCACAATATAGTCACATGTGTTGATAACTAAAACTGTATAATCTATAATGTCTTGCAACTTGGAATTTGCCAATGCTTCTCTGTAGTCTTTAATAGTCAAAGGTTCTATTATTAGATTTTGATATTTGGCTATACCATTATGATATATTTTTGCCAATTTGGCAAGCATTTTATCGTTTTGATGGGTAGAGTTTGCATCAAGATCTTTTGATGAGCTTTCATGTAGCGATATCATATTTACAAACTCATTCAAAATAGTCTTATATGATCTGAACAACTCCATTGAAGATGGAATAATCATATCTTTTACTCCATCATTTGACATCTTTGGATTGGCCATATACTGTGTTAAGCTCTTATTTATTATTTCCTCTTGCTTGTTAATCCAAATGGAAATATAAGGCTTAAACTGAGAACTCAATTCATCGGTGATTATTTTATTTTTAAATTTAAGCTTGATGTACTTCTCAAACTCCAAGCATTTTTCCAAAGACTCCATGAACACGTCACTTCCACTTAAATTTCCCTCTGTGTTTTTAGAATCAACCAACTCTCTTTGTAAAATTACAGATAAATCCTCTGCTGAAATGTGGCAAAATCTTTTTGTTATTTTAATAGAAATCTCTGATGCAGAAGAGAACCATGCATTTTCACCTTCTTCATAACTTGAAATAAAATTGTTCAGCAGTTTCTTGAAAAATATAAAACGTCTGTCCAAGTTTTCCAAGCTGGTGACCTCCACTTCGTCATTGACATTGAAGATCTGCTTGAATTCAAACAACACGTTGTTATCAATGATCCAAAGTTCGATATTTTTCAAAATGGCCTTATCTTCAAACATTTGTATAATCTGCAATAGAGATTGAAACTGAGTTCTCTCTATCTCAACTGCATCTTTTTCTTGAAACAGCTGCTTGATATATTTTTTAGCCCTTAATTCCAAAGAATCATAAATATCATTGTATTTGCTTATTTGTCTTTGATCGGTGATGTTCGAGTACTTAGTTGATAATAGCTCCAAACATTTTGTGTACTCATTGAAATGGGTTTGAATAGAAATATAATCTTCCTTTTTCATCATATCAACTATCTTTAGGTGTTCTTCATCGACATAACCCAGAACTTCATAATATTTAATACTGTCCTTGAGATTTTCCTTGGTTTTTTGGAGGTCCCTTATATGATTCATGGTAGTGAAGTTTGATTTATGAAATTCATCAAGCTTATTGGAAAGTGTGTTAAATTCGTTTCTTAAGTTGCTCTTACCATTATTGTTGTTGCTTCCACTAAGTGTCGAGTTAAAAGTGTCAAGCCCAATAAGTTGCCCGTTGACTGAACTTTTGTACAGCTTGGTTGTGTTGATTAGTTCTTTGAAAGAAAAATCTGGCATTTCATCTTGACCTTTTAAAAGCTGAACAAGATCAGCTATAGGATCATAATTCAATGATTCCAGATTTGTAGCATCCATCACAATTAAGAAACGAGTACTGATATGGTGTTTTAACGATGTTTATGTTTTATAGTTTAGAAAAAAAAAACTCCCCCAAGGCTACTTTTGGTGTTTACTAAAAAAACAAAAAAATGATCACGTGTATCAAGTAATGATATTCAAAAAAAATAAGAACTGCTCTGGGGGAGGTTCGAACTCTCGACCTTTAGATAACTCGATTTATTACTAAATATGAGACTAACGCTCTTCCGACTGAGCTACCAAAGCTGATCAAATTTTTATACAGAAAAATATAATCTGGAAAACCATAAAAAATGAATAATGGAGAAAAAACAAAGTCTTTATAGTGGTATTATGGAGTGGATATACCCTATAGATCCTTAATATCTATACTAAAATATATTTATTATATGTATCTGAATTACACATATTGGCAACGAAAGTTAAATGCATTGGAAAGTATTAATACTCAATAACTATATTGGGCAACTAGAGATTAAAGACAAAGCTAGATTTGTTATTTGTTGTTATTCGTTTGTGCACTAGGGTATCTCTTCCTTTTTGCTTATTGCTCTTTGCTTCAAAAATCCACTACCAAGAGAAGATAATAACATTTAGTACTAATTTTACCTTTTACTTAGTTAAAGAATAAACACATATAAGGTCATTGTGCAGTACATGGTTGTGCTCTTGTAGTTAGTTGAATGTTTGCCTGTTGTATTTACACGTGACCAACTGAGAAATGCTTGTAAATTTTTTTTCTTCGAGGGTAATTTTTTTTTTTTTTTTTCCAGGTGGTAAAAAAAAAACATAAAATCAAAGTTTTCATCGTGATGAATCTCGAAGGTTTTTATTTTATAAAGGAAAGTACAAACCCAGAACAAATACTCTTATTTAATAGCTTTTTAATAGTCGCATAAGATGTCTATGAAACTTCCTGGCAATCCAAATGCCGGTATTTTTAAACAAGGTTACAACTCATACTCCAACTCCTTAGATGGCCAAATTTTCAGATCCATTGAAGCCATCAGAGAACTACACAAGCTGTGTGTCACATCTTACGGTCCATATGGTAGAAACAAAATTATTGTTAACAATTTAGGTAAAATCATTGTTACCAATGATGCTGCCACCATGTTAAGGGAACTTGATGTTATCCATCCAGCTGTCAGAATATTGATTATGGCCACCCAACAGCAACAGCAAGAAATGGGGGATTCATCTAACTTAGTAATGATCTTAGCTGGTGAATTGCTAAACTGTTGTGAAAAACTTTTGACTTTAGGTTTACAACCAGTTGAAATTATTGAAGGTTTCAACCTTGCCAAAAAGGAATGTCTGAAAGAATTAGATTCTATCTCCAAGGAAATCGAGGAAATTCAAAAAGAAAAGTTTATTTCTTCCAAATTTGATCCAGAAATGATACAAAAAATTGTCAAACCTATCCTAGCTTCTAAAAAATACGGATTTGAACAGGAATTAAGTGAGTTGATCAGTGAAGCTGTTGTTCATATATTGCCTACTCCTTCTGATAAAGATTTATTAACTCAAGATATTCAGGTTCCATTTAATGTTGATAGCATAAGAATCGTCAAGATCATGGGTGGTTCTTTATTAGACAGTGAAGTCGTCAAGGGTATGTTATTCCCAATTGAACCCGTTTCTCACTTAAAAGCTGCTGAAATGGCCAAAGTTGTTGTATTCAACTGCCCTGTTGATATTGCTACTACTGAAACAAAAGGAACTGTTTTATTACACAATGCCAAGGAAATGTTAGATTTCAGTAAGGGTGAAGAAGATCAATTGGATGAAATGATAAAGGAAATTGCTGATTCTGGTGTTAAGGTTGTCATATGCGGTGCTACTGTCAGTGATTTAGCCTTACACTACTTAAACAGATACAACTTGGTTGTTATGAAGGTAAGTTCTAAATTTGAATTAAGAAGATTATGCAAAGTGTGTGGTGCTTCTCCATTGGCAAGATTAGGTAAGCCAACCGCTGAAGAAGTTGGTTTCATTGAAACAGTCAAGGTTTCTGAAATTGGTTCCAACATTGTTACTATATTCAAGCAAGAATCAGAAGAAAGAACTCAATGCGCTACTATTGTTTTGAGAGGTGCTACAAAGAATAACTTGGATGACGTTGAAAGATGTTTAAACGATGGTATTGCTGGTGTAAAAGGTTTAATGAAAGCTGAAGGTACCAAGGTATTACCAGGTGCAGGCTCTACTGAAATAGAACTTGTCTCAAGACTTACAAAATACGGTGAAAAGACATCTGGCTTATTACAGTTATCCATTAAGCAGTTTGCAAAAGCATTTGAAGTTATTCCAAGAACATTAGCTGAAACAGCTGGTTTGAACTGCAATGAAGTTCTACCTAACTTATATGCCGTACACAACAATAACCAAACCAATGGTCTGTTCTATGGTATAGATGTTGATGGTAATAACGAAGATGGTGTTAAAGACGTAACTGAGGAAGGTGTATTTGACTTGCTGGCTGCTAAGAGATTTGCCATAAACGTCGCTACTGAGGCTGCCACAACTGTTCTGTCTGTTGATCAAATCATTATGGCTAAAAGAGCTGGTGGTCCAGCTGTTCCAAAAGGACCACAAGCCGGTAATTGGGACCAAGATGACTAAGCTCAGACCGATATAGATGCTTATCAAATATGTATACAATGTTTAATTATAGTTTTTTATTTTTATCCACATTCAAATCCAGATATATATAAAATAATAATGACAAAAAAAAAAATTGTTCCTATATAACATAACTAACCTTGTAATAACTTGGCAGTTAGCGATTCTAAATCTTCTAGAGTTTCTGGGTTTTCTAGTTGTATAACATTATCTTCAACCTCAGATTCGTCATCAGAGTCCTTTCCACTTCTTGAATATTTAATCTTTTTTCTTGGTACTTTATTTTCTTCATCCTCAGAAACCATGTCATCTTCAAGATCACCTGTTCCAACAACGTATCTAATTTCTTCTTCACTTTCGTCATCTCCGGAAACATCATAGCTTTGCTGTTGCATTCTTTCCTTTTCTTGTCTCTTTCTCTTCTTTTCAAGTTTCTTAGCTTTAGCCACGTTTTTATCATCAATATCAGCGGTTTTCATTAATTCATTTTCCTTGGTAATAAACTTGTCTAGTTGAGTTTCCAAATCACCATCCTTGGCAAATTCAGCTTCACCCAAAACTTGGTAAGCTGGCTTGGCATTACCTTCGTCATCAAAGACAAATTTCTTAGATGAACCTTGACTCAATAAAATTTGCTTTTTGGACAAAGCCTTCTTTTGAGCTCTCTTAGATGTTGGGATCAATAACTCCGGTAAATCTTCTTCGACCAAAACATGGTCTTTACGCTTAACAGTCATGAAATCATCATCACTGTCGTTATCATTTTCATCATCTTTTTTGCCTGATTTAGGTTGTGTCAAATTTATGTAGTGTTCACTTAAAACAGTTTGATTTTTTCTTTCAAACATCTTGTCAATCTTGGTTTTAACTTGTTTATCCTTTTTGGTAATAATTTCACCATTTTCATCAGCGTTCTTGAGTAGTAACAGTTGTCTGGACATATTCTTTAACTCCTTAGCTTTTTCAAAGGACTTCATACCCTTGAACTTGATTTTTGGAGCACCTGGCAAACCCAATGATTGGGCAAATTCTTCACTAGGCAGTTCATCAAATTTAAAGACTTCTTTATCCTTTTGAACATAAACAGACTTGACATAAGAGATAAAAGCCTTTTGGGCCAAGTACTTCAATTCTGGATCTTGGAATAACAGCGATTGCAGGTTGTTGGTAATTGATCTCATCTTTGATTCTTTGATGTTCAATCTCTTTGGTTCTATATTTCTAGCGTTTAGTCTTTTTAACATGGCTTCTTCTTCACTTGGAGTTAGAATTAAAAGATTCTTACCGTTCTTACCGTTTCTGGCAGATCTACCTGCTCTATGAATGTAAGTGTCAACATCTTCAGGACAATCAACCTGAACAACCCAATCGACAGCTGGGAAATCTATACCTCTAGCGACAACATCAGTAGCAAATAATACAACGTGCTGGGCTTTACTGAATTTGTCTAAGACATCTGTTCTATAAGTTTGTTTTTGTCTCCCATGCAGATGTAACAATGAAATACCTGGTTGTAGCTTTCTTAGAGTTTCATAAACAAAATGAACTTGCTTGGAGGAGGACAAGAAAACGATCATTTTTGTTTTTAAATGAGTCTTCATGAAGGAGTATAGCATATCCAATTTCTTTGGTAATTGAACTGTACAGTAGGATTGCTGTAATGTGGCTGGGGTTGTAGTTTTGTTATCTTTGTCTTTGATTGAGGTGACAATGTTTCTCAAAGTTGGATCCTCAACAGTCTTGTAATCAGTTAATGATAGTCTAGCCAAGGAATCCAAAGATTGTGATTGTGTAGCTGAGAACAGCAAAGTTTGTCTTTCATTAGGTAGATTTGAAATGATTGCATCCAAAGTCTTCTTGAAACCCATATCTAGACATCTATCAGCTTCATCAAGAACTAACATTTGCAAATTTGATACATCAAATCCTGTGGACTGGTCCATATGTTGTAGAAGTCTACCTGGGGTACAAACCAAAATGTTCATTTTATAAATTCTTTCCATTTCATACTTCAGGTCCTTACCACCAATGATCAAACCAGCAGCTAAGTTGAATTGCTTACCGATTTTCAAAAGAACTTCATATGTTTGCATGGCCAGTTCTCTGGTTGGAGATATAACTAGGGCACCTAAACCATCAAATTCGGACCATTGCTGCTTGTATAATTTTTCTAAGATAGGGATCAAAAAAGCCAATGTTTTACCTGAACCGGTTTGGGCTGATGCTAGTATATCACAATTTTGTAAGGATACAGGTAAGGAGTGTTGTTGAATAGCAGTCATTTTGGTGAAACCATTATCAGATAGACCTTTAATTATCTTAGGAGAAAGAGGCAAATCACTGAACTTTTTGGCTTGTAAAGTCATCGAAGAGTGTGGCTTTATGTCCCATTCTTGAACCTTTTCATTCAGCTCTTGGATTTTATTTTGTTCAAATTGTTTATTATCTTGTCTTTCTTGATTAGACTTTCTCAACTTTTTAGCCATTTCAAGTGATACTTTTAGTTAATATTGGTTATTATTATTATTTTTTTGGGGTTTTAAATCAGAGAGTTTGTTATCTATGATACATATCAAAGCCTTCTATATGAGTGCCATTTCTTAGAATAATAATTTATAATATTTCTATGTTCTTTTTTTTTCCAGTATAGATGAGTTCTCAAAGAGGCAAAACATCCTAGCGGATAGAAAAAAAAAAAAAGAAAAAGAAAAAAAGAAATTTTGAAAGACACGTGCAAAGCCTCGTGACAATCATTGGCAAAATTCAAAAATCTGGTTTTATAAAATCTATTTTTTTATATTACTATATACGATCAGGGTTCTGTTTATAACTCATCGAAGTAGTCATCGTCATCTTCATCATCATCAAAGTCACCGTCATAATCTTCAGAGCCAGCAGCATCTCCAGTTTGTTGGTATAATTTAGAGGTTATTGGGAAGGCAATCTTGGATAATTCAGCGAACTTTTCTTCGAATTCTTCAGATGAAGCATCTTCAGAGTTATCTTCTAACCATTCTAAAACATCAGCAACAGCGTCTTGTAAAGTTTCAACATCTTCGGCATCTAACTTGTCAGCCAAATCGGTTTCAACTTGGTTCTTTAAGTTGTGGGCGTAGTTTTCTAATTTGTTTCTGTTTTCAATCTTGGTTCTGATTTCTTCATCTTCCTTAGCAAACATTTCAGCTTCTTCAACCATTCTGTCAATATCTTCTTGGGACAATCTACCCTTTTCGTTCTTGATAGTGATGGATTCAGATTTACCTGTACCCTTATCAGTAGCAGAAACGGTTAAAATACCATTGGCATCTAAAACAAAGGTAACTTCGATTTGCGGAGTACCTCTTGGGGCAGGTGGAATACCAGTCAAGTCAAAAGTTCCTAATAGGTTGTTGTGCTTGACCAAAGATCTTTCACCTTCGAAGACCTTGATGGAGACAGTTGGTTGGTTGTCAACAGCAGTAGAGAAGATTTGAGATTTCTTGGTTGGGATAGCAGAGTTTCTCTTGATTACAGTAGTCATGACACCACCGCTGGTTTCAATACCCAAGGTCAATGGGTTGACATCTAATAAAACAATATCTTCAACACCCTTTTCACCGGTTAAGATACCACCTTGAACAGCAGCACCAAAGGCAACGGCTTCATCTGGGTTAATACCCTTGGAAACCTTTTTACCGTTGAAGTAAGATTCTAGTAATTGTTGGACTTTAGGGATTCTGGTAGAACCACCAACTAAAACAATGTCATCGATGTCAGCCTTTTCTAAACCAGCATCCTTCAAAACTTGTTCTAAAGGTTTCAAAGTCTTCTTGAACAAGTCCATGTTTAATTCTTCAAACTTGGCTCTGGTTAAGGTTTCGGAAAAGTCAATACCATCGATTAAGGAGTCGATTTCGATCTTGGTGGACATTTGAGAAGACAAAGTTCTCTTGGCCTTTTCAACTTCTCTTTTTAATTTGGCAATGGCTCTGTCGTTCTTGGATAAGTCAATTTCGTGTTTCTTCTTGAAAATCTTCATCAAGTGTCTAACGATCTTGAAATCAAAATCTTCACCACCTAAGTGAGTATCACCAGCAGTGGCTTGGACTTCAAAGACACCGTTTTCAATGGTCAACAAGGAAACATCGAAAGTACCACCACCTAAGTCATAGACGATAATTTGGTGTTCATCTTCAGTCTTATCCAAACCGTAAGCAATAGCAGCGGCAGTTGGTTCATTGACAATTCTCAAAACGTTTAGACCAGCGATAGTACCGGCATCCTTGGTGGCTTGTCTTTGAGCATCGTTGAAGTAAGCTGGAACGGTGACAACGGCATTGGTGATTTTTTCACCTAAGTAGTCTTCAGCAATTTGCTTCATCTTGGTCAAAATCATACCGGAGATTTCTTCAGGGGTGAAGACTTTCTTTTCCTCGGTGTTGTGTAGATCAACTTCAACGGCTGGCTTGCCATCCTTTTCAATGATCTTGTAAGGTAAGTGTTTCATGTCTTTTTGAACGGTCTTGTCGTTGAACTTCAAACCGATCAATCTCTTTATATCAAAGATGGTATTTTCAGGGTTGGCAGCAGCTTGGTTCTTAGCAGCATCACCAATTAATCTTTCATCAGCAGTGAAGGCAACGTAGGAAGGAGTGATTCTGTTACCTTGTTCATTGGCTAAGATTTCAGTTTTACCATTCTTCATAACAGCAACACAAGAGTATGTGGTACCCAAATCAATACCAATAACAGTACCGTATTGGGATGATTCTTGGGCAGATACAATTGATGAAGATCTGTTAAACTTTTGCAAATATGTAGGGATTGCTAAAAGCAGTAAAACATAAAGAAAGCCAGTGACTAACTTGTTGTTTTTATTGAATAACATTGTATTTATTTTATAAAGTTGTTGGTGAACAAAATAAAGAACTTGTTTTTTTTTTAAATAAAACTAGAAATAAATATTATTGAGCTTGGTTCTCTTTACTAAGTAAGATTTGTTTTAATAAGGATTAACAAGTCAAAAGATATATATATAT
>JAJLRV010000171.1:0-41529 GCA_030567235.1 Hanseniaspora clermontiae | reverse complement strand
TCCTTACCTTTTTTTCTTTTTCACTATCACAATTGTAAAAATATTACATGTTAACAAAACTATATAATCTCTTCTAGCAACCAAGTGTTGTTCAACAACTCAATACTGTTGGGTCTTCTTTGGAAGTCCAAAACCAAACACTTTGACAGGAACACTCTTCCTTTATTCGATAAGTCCGTTATCTTATTGTGCTTGTATCTGCTGGCATGCAGCTTCTTTTCGTTTTCAAACTCTGCCTGTGTTTGCAGCTTAGGAACAACATTGGTACCTATTTTGAACAGCGCCTGCATTTGCGAGTACTCAGGGAAAGGGTGCTTAGCCGTGCACATTTCTATGATCACACAACCAATCGACCAGATGTCCGCCTTTGATGTGATGGTTACTTGCTTGACAACCTCAGGTGCCATCCAGTAAACAGAGCCCTGGAGCGAGGCCTTACGTTCGTTGCTTTCCCCTTCATCTTGATTTTTCTTCATCCACTGGTTTCTTACCTTTGTGGACAGCTTGGTGGAAATACCAAAATCTGTAATCTTAACAATACCCTGCGTATCTATCAAGATGTTGGCTCCCTTGATGTCTCTATGAATGACATTTTTTCTGTGCAAATAGGAGATACCAACTAATATTTGCTTGACAAATGATCTTACCAATGACTCCTCCAGAGGACCGTATGAGGACAGCATCTGTGAAATGGATCCACCAGGGACATACTCCAGGAAGATATTCAAGAAACCATCTTCATTCGAAGAACCTATGTATTCAACGATATTGTCATGCTTTAAATTCTGCAGCAGCTCGATTTCCATGGTCAATGCCTCAACCATCTTCACACCAATCTTCTTCTTGTCGTTGCTCTTCTTTTGTTTTTCTTCATCCGAGCCGTTCTCATCACTCTTTGTTTCGTCCTCATTAATAGTTGTAGTTTCTTGATCTGTGATATCTTGGATGTATGGAACTTGCTTGACAGCCATCAGCATACCGCTTTTGCTGTTCAAACCTAAGAACACATTCCCATAACTCCCTGCACCAAGTTTGGAACCCTTTATCCAATTGCCCTCAATGTCCAAGTCCAGAACCTCTTCAGGATACTGCTCAAGCTCGTCATCATCAATTCCGGTCAGCGATGCACACAAAGATTGTCTGGATAGAGTACTGTTTTTGTCAAAATCGGGATCTTTGAGTATCTCCTTCTCCAGCTTTTCAGACTCATTCAAGAAGATAGAACCAATGTTCTGGAGGTTTTTCTTCTGTCCGTTGTAATCCCTGGGGTTGTGCAGTGACTTTTGGTAGGACTGCTTCAAAGAGGTGATCATGGTGGACTTCAACTGGTTCTGAGAGGTTTTGGGGAAGTACGACTTCAGGTTGTTTGAAATGAAGTTCTGTGCTGGTCTTTGGTTTACATCACTCAAGGGTGACTTTATTATTTCTCTGTTGCCCTCCTCTATTCTGTGCAGATACGCCTTCATCATCTTAACCAGATCCTTGTTGTTGATGTTTGCATTTTCCAACTGGCTTACTGATGACATGATCTTTTTGCACCTCCAAAGAGCAATTTTGGTGGGAGCCTCCCACTTAGGAACGTATATCAGTCTTTTTCTCAAGTACTTGTCAGAGGAGTGGGATATGGTTACCAATTCAACATCATACAAAAGCACCAGTTTGAAGTCCAAGTCATTGGTGTTGGTCTCTAAATAAAAGACATCGAACTGGCTGGTATCCATTGGGTAGTTGTACTTTTCGAGGTCTATGTTCTTGAGCAACTGCAGTTTAATGGAGTCTGCTGTAAAGCAGCCATGTATGTTTATGGTATTGACAGAACCATCATTCAGTATAAAGTTTATTGTTGCCTTATCTGATAGATGATAATCTACTCGGCTGCTGTTCCCAAAGGAATCGGATATTTCCTTGATCCAGTCATCCTTTGCATCTTTGGGCTTGTTGTCTTGCTTTTTGATCTCATTAAGAACCAGAATTCTATCACCAATTTTGCTTATACCCAGAAGCTTCAAAACTTCTTTATCAAGGTATGGGAACTTATCTTTAGCAATTTGATTAATACCATCAATGTCTTCTGCTTCCACAGTGATCTTCAAAAGATTTATCAGCTGGCCTAGATGATTGACTTCACTTGTCATTTTTATATTATGGGACAAGTTCACTGATAGTATTTCTATGGTTATCAATTAAGCATTGAATGTTGTTTAACTGTTAAATGATTACAATATGACACTTTAAATCGTTTACATAGCCTTGTTTTTTCCTTAGAGGAGCAATAAATACGCCTGTGTGTTTGTTTCTGCGCTACCAAGAGGAAATATGAATATATGTTCTGTGTTAACCGCTACACGAATAAAACACACATTCTTATATCCGACACTGTATGTAATTTCATTCTAGAGTTTATGCATGTTTTTTTTTTTCCTCTCTTCTTTAAAAAATTAATTTCAGAATATACAAATATTAATAAAATTGTAAAACTTAAGTATTATTGATTAAAATCTATGAATCATTAGGGATAGGTGAATATATTGATTAAAACCAATCAAAAAAAAAGAAACAAAATAACAGCTAGACTTTTTAAACGTAAGCAATAGCCTTGTAATAATACATATCGGTAAAAAAACAAACAAAAAATACACTTTACCGCATAGAACCAAATATCATATCAGATGTCAACCGAAACTGAAAAAATTGGTATAACCAACGATGTTCCGCTTGATGAAGTGAATGAGGACATCAGTCTTATACAGGAAGAAACCTCAGACCATAATTTAGAAGATACCAAAAACGAAAATGAAAATATAGAAGCAGAAAAGATATCTACTGAGCAAGAAATCTATTCCTTGCATACATCATTGCTTCATGCATCCATGATTGCTGAGAAGTACAGCTTTACTCCCAAAATAGCCATAACCACATCTGGATCAGGAATAAACTCTTTGAGCTTGTCCAAGCACTACAAGTATCTATTCCTAGGAGGGGATGACGGGTTTCTGCGTAAGTACAACTTCATCAAGAGTTTGAAAGGTGAAACTCCCTTAACAATCCAGCAAAAACACTTTGTTGTTGATGGGGTCATGAACAATGGTTACATTTCTTCATACACACCAAACGAGATTCTACAAAAAAAATCAGCAGTCAAGTTCCCAAGCCAGACCAACCAGGAAGAGTACTACCCCTTGAAAAGCAAAGTATTGGGGATGGATGTTCACAGCGAATGTGATTTTTCCTTGGTTGGCCAAGAAAATGGAGACGTTCTATTGCAAGGGTGTAGATACAAAGAAGGCAAGCTGTACCATTTGTTCAGAGAGAAGGATAATGTTGGCATGAACAATTTTATAAAGTTGAATGAAAACGAAGACTGCTTTTACTCGGTTGGATTTTTTGATAAAAGATTGAGAAAATATGATCTGAATACAGGTGAGCTGATTCTGAATACGGTCATTGGTGACTCTCAACTGAGCAGTGTTGAGTTCAGACCCTTGCATGGTGATCCCGTTGTGGAGAAGTCCAATGAGAGCGATATAGACATGCTGTTTGAGGACGAAGATGAGGAGAATGATGATGAAAGAATAAACCAAGGAGACAGAAAGATATACGACGACTACATAAATACAGCAAACTTAAGAATGAACTTTGACGAGAACGTATTGCTCACTT
This sequence comes from Hanseniaspora clermontiae, assembly GCA_030567235.1. NCBI lineage: Eukaryota > Fungi > Ascomycota > Saccharomycetes > Saccharomycodales > Saccharomycodaceae > Hanseniaspora > Hanseniaspora clermontiae. Next base: position 37,869 of record JAJLRV010000171.1, on the reverse strand, counting down.
CTCAACTTAATGGGAAAACATTCATATACGACACAAGAGTAAACAATAGTGCAACAGTGAATCAGCCAGTGCTGTCTCTGGAAAGAGGAAGTGATACCCCACCATGGTCATTGAGTGCCTGCTGGGACTACACGGGAAATAAAGTGCTAGTTGGAAGAAGAAACGCAAGCTTTGAGATATTCGATATTAGAAACCCTTCAGCACCCGAAAAGATTGTGAGACTACCGAAGAAATCAGGCGAGGTGACCTGTATCAAATCAATGCCAAACAACAAACAAGTCATATGTGGCTCTATAGATAACATAAGAGTGTATGATCTTGAGCAAGATAAATTTAATATTATACCTGGCCACCATGGTGGTTATATCTCCAATATTGTGATTGATCCTACCTCTAGATTCATGTTCACAACCTCAGGTAACAGAGGTGTTTTGAACAATCAAAATTACTCAACGGACCTGACTTTTGTTTACAATATAGATAACCAGTAAAGAAATGCAATATATATATTAAGGTTAGGATGCCTTTATTTTAATTTTCTTTGCGTATAATACCTTATAAGTCTGTGGATGTTGTTTATGGTTAATACTGTTCCAGTGAACGTATATGGACTGGCAACATTAAGCCTCATTTTTTTTAACATGACAAGATTCACAGCAATGAGCAATGTATTCTTCAAAATTGTTTTCTCTCGGTTGTAATCAAAGTTTATCAGTAAACCCTTGTTTTCAAAAGAGTATTTGAAGATGTTTTGGATCTTCGCAGTAGCCATGTCGTCCAAGGATTCTTCCAAGAGCTTTTCCAAAACATTCAAATCAAGTTTATCCAGCTCATTGGTAATCAATGTATTGATGAGTGATTGAATAACCAAAGGATCATTTCCTGAGTCATCGTTACTCAGAACACGTTCATCGATCATAGTTTTATAGTACGATACCAGCTTTGCATAAAACATCAAAATGAAAGTTATGTTTTTAGATTTAAGCAGGCTTGATACAATTCTCAGCCTGACGCCATAATTTTGGAGGCTTAAATTGTGTGTGAATAATGTTATGATGTTTGCTATTGATCCGTAGAATGGCTTGTTATTGAAAATTTGATAATTGTATACATTGTATTTTTTCATAACTTTTGGTATAAACTTTAAGTATATCATAGCATTGTTTAAATCCTTTGTCAGAAAATCTTTGATGAAGTGTTCAGAGAAAGCAATGATGTATGCTAATAACTGATCCTTGCCAGAGGTTTTGAATTGAATAGTGTCATTTTTAACAAAGCTGAGTTGATAAGTGAAAAAAGCAACAATATCATGATATCCTTGATAGTAAAACCATTGGGGGTTTAACTCAAATACAGATTTTAATGTATTCTTTAGTAGGTTTTTGTAGAGTATTTTATCTGCTGAATTCTCTATAAAGTTGAATGATCTATCCACATCTAATTTAATCTGGTTAAGTGTGCTAGGTGCAACTGTGCTTTTATTCTTATAATCAATAACAGAATCTTTGCTCAATTTCACAAGAGATTTTAGAATATTATCAAAATGTATATCCAGCTCAGGTTCAAGCTTAGGAGATGAAGAAGTAGCACTCATTGTTTGTATATCTGTCGCTATGGTGTTTATTATTAAATTTATGTGGTGAACAGTATCTCCGATATTTGAGAATGGGTCACGCTTAAATTTTTTTTTTCTTTAAATTGTGTTCTCAACTGACATGACCCAATAGAGTAATTTTCTTTGTTTTTAATTAATAAAATGTTTCGGAGGCTTCTCCTTTCGCAAATAAGAAAAAAAGCTAACCATGCTATTGTCCCATATGCTCATCTTTAAAGGCATTAGCCGTTTAATATAAATGCAAAGTTGTCTTCTTTAAGTTTCTATATAATTGAAGATATTGGAAATTTGAACTTTATAAAGCTCAACATCTGTAGTTTTGAAGAAAATACTGAAACTGTACAACACCAAAAAAACAGCATTCATACAAGACCAAAATAATGAGCTCATCAAGTATGCCTGGAAAATTGGTTCCTGATTACTTTAATTCCACCTTTAACCCTTCCGATATTGTTTTGACTTATGAAAGTGCATTTTCGTTGGAAACTACAATCACATTTGGTCAACTGCAACAATGGGTTGAAAGTAAACTTAAATTTGCAATTATCTATGGTACCAGAATTGGTGCTTCTGGTGTAGCCTTGTTAATTTTGCTTATCGTCACGAAAAACAAAAAATCTCCAATTTTTGTTATCAATATATTCTCATTACTGTTCATTATACTACACTCAGGCGTCTATTTGAAGTATTTGAAATCTAATTATTCATCTATCACCTATTCATTCACATACTTTGAACAAAGTGTTAAAAGATCTGATATTTATACTTCAGGTGCTGCCAACATGTTAGAAGTGTTTTTGATCTTCTTTATTGAACTGTCTTTGGTATTCCAAGTTTATACTATCTTTAAGAGCACAAGTAATAAGAGACTAGGACAGGTTTGGATTGCACTATCTTCTGGAATTGGTCTTGCCACCGTTGGTCTTTATTTTGCCTCTGCTGTTAAAACAATGAAAGCAGTTTACAACAACAGCCAGTACTCTGGAGACACCAAAATTTACAATGCTGCCATTATTTGTTTGGCTTCTTCGATCAACTTTATGACTTTGTTATTAGTTTATAAGCTAGCCCATGCCATCAGGTCAAGAAGATTTTTGGGATTAAAGCAGTTTGACAGTTTCCATATTTTGCTGATTATGTCTTCTCAATCTTTGGTCATTCCATCTATTCTGTATATTTTAGCCTACGGTCTACCTGCTACAGATGGTACTCAATCACTGCAAGCCATTGCAACTTTAATTGTTGTGCTGTCACTTCCACTGTCTTCAATGTGGGCTGGCGCTTCAAACTCTCACAGTGTTATCAATACCATGAATCCAAACTTCACAAGTGGATCCCAATATGATCAGCAATCCTTTTACTCACAAGGTTTAAACTCTGCCATCCATTCCAGAAGAAACAATAACAGCAGTAGAAAAGTGGGGTTCCAAGACTTTGATGATGTGATGATTGATAAAGATATGGCTGAATATGACCACGAATACTTTAACCAACAAATCGAAACTCCTGTTGACATTGCCAACAACCCTGCTTTACGCTCAGCTGGTCTTACCGAGGACCAGAAGGATGAATTTTCAGATTTAATGATGGATCACAATGATGATTCAGGTTCAGAGCAAGTCGTGCACACAACCACAATTTCCAAAAATGAAGATTGAACAAAACAAAAATAGCAATAGTTAAAATTTGAGATCTCCATATATAATAGTTTAGTATAACCTGTTCGTTATTTGTTTATTTACAAACAAAGTGTAATTACTAAAGCAGCATCATGATCAAGGAACATGACAATAGGTTAAAGATGTGATAGATGAAATAAGTATTTTTAACACCAAAGAAGAAACTGAAGAATATCAAGTAGCAAAGAGTAACCATAGCGATTCTTGAAAAAATGCTTTTTTCCCTGTTGATCATCAATCCAGATTGTAAAGCAAATTCTAGTCCAATTATAGGCAACACAGCTAAAAAGTTGTGGTGGGATCTGAAAGGTGTTTTCCAGTTGACTGCAAAGTTGTGGAAAAAGACTACAATTATAGGAACACTTATAGGAACAATCAAAAGCATCAACAATAAAATGCTTTTGTTGAGTTCTAATCTTGAAGAGCCGGAACTCTCGGTAAAGAACAGTTTGATTGTGTACAAGATATGCGAAATGGCTAATACGACGTATATCATGTTGTATGGAACATACATGACAACTGCAATAACCATAAGAATTAGCTTTATGACTCTACTCAATGTGACCAAGCTTTTGAAAACTTGCAATTTGTTCTGGTGCTTTTCTGGATTTTTTTCCTTAATGGATTTATAATCAGCTTGTGGTGTTCTTTTGACCTTACCTGCAAGCCATTCTATTCCGTTAATGAAGGAGGTGACTAGAAGCACAACAGCCAATGACAGTAGCAAGATTATGTAGTCTATAAACAAGACATCAAGCCCTATACCCTTATTTCCTAAAAACTCATTTTTTTGATTGTGCAGGTATGCTTTATTAAACAAGTTGTCGTTCACCTTGATGAAATCCAACCAGTTTTCTAGAATATGTCTACTTCCTGGGACAAGCCCCAAAGCTTCAATCAAAAAGCATAGACCAACTCCGTAGTAGGTGACGTAATTCATCAATTTTTGGGATGTGTGGACTAATGAGGGATACTTGCCTGTTTCCATGTATTGTCTTGTTTGGTACAAGAACATGACAGCAGCTAGTCCAACAGGGATAGCGGCAAACGCCAAACGATAAGTTTTAACCAGCAGTTTAAAAGTTAGTCCAAAGTCAATTGATAGGGTCATAGACTTTACTTCATGGCCTGTGTTATCTAATTTCAGGCTATAAATGGCATGATCATCCATGCGAACACTTCTCGTTGGTATAAATGGCGGATTACTGGCAGAAGTCAGTGAAATGTGCTTTGATGATAGAGCTTGAAGCGAGTACCACTTACTTTCAGAAGGCTGATACAAAGACTGCTTGATGTATGAACCAAAATTATTATTATTTGTCGTCTTTAATGCAAGTTTCAAAGCTATACTTGATGTTAGTTTTGACAATAAGTTGAATTGCTGAATGTTAATGTTTGAGTTTATGTTTAATTTTTGACCAAACAGTAACTTCAAGAAGGAAATTCTTACATTCTTATTTGTAACAAATCTGTTGAAAAAAATGTTATTGCGGCTATCATCAGATTTTATCAGTACACTCAAACTCTTGAAGTTTTTTAAAGCTGTGTTTTCAAGTTCAAGGTTCACAAACATTTGACCTTCGCCAGAGACAGCCACTGGAATTGTTTTAAATAAGCTGTTTATGATTGTACATTTGTCAGCAAAGTCACACATATAGATATCCATTTTATTCAGCGCAGCTTCATTAATTTTTATATCTAGGTGGAAATCTTTACTGTAATCAAATGTTGTCAAATCAATATTGTAGAAACCTTTTTTGGTAAATGAGTCTTGTAATATACTGTCGCCAGTAAATTTCAAGTTGACATTGTAGTCTGAGATGTTTTCATCAACTTTATATTCCTCAGTCATATTGTTATTCAGCTTGTAGTTTTCATATTCACCATTGTCCAAATAAAAGCTTTTAAAAAAGTTCATTCTTGATTTCAAATCAATGGTCTTGGTAGTGGATGATTTGTCAACAATGCTCAAAATGCTTTTGGCAACAACCTTTCTTAATTGATCACACCAAACAACAGCCAAGTGGTCAATTGTGGTCCACACATTTTCAATACCAGAAGAGTAAACAGTAAACCCATTATGCTTTGGTGATTCTGAATTCAACAAAGGTTCTATAAGCGTGTAGTCAGAGGGTAGAATGTCGTCTGCTATACCACCTGTGATTGAGATAAGAGATACGTTATTATAGTAATAGCTGTTTTCGTCGTTCATTTCCTTTATCCAGAAATCATTGATCATCTTGTAGATTTTCAACAACTCACCGTCAAAAGTCAATGGAGATGTCCCATGTGGCGAAGATAATGTGATTATTGTATTGACAGAGTTTGGAATATAATTTTTCAATATAGGAATAGTTCTACTAACGATACCACCCATGGAATGACCAACAATAATCACAGATTCGGGCAAGGGTCCGTACTCATTATTGTTTTTCAAAGATCTGTTTTGTTCATACAGTCCTAAAATGTAGCCAATACAGTCATTGACAAATTCGGCCTGATCGAGCATGGTTTGCCCGTGGAAAGCAGTAAAGTCTTCATTGAAGTCTAAAGTGAAAAAATCAACATTCTTGTATCTTGCTTTGCGATCATTGCTGTTAAAGAAATAGTCATACAACGATCTTTTGGCATTTGTAGAGTTCATCGATGTGTCATAGTGCATGTACTCGTATTCCTTGTTAAGGTCTTCAAAATTGAAATTCTCTTTTTCATAGTAGTAATTAGACAGTTGAGCTGCTATGGATCTTCCTTGTTTATAAGAGCCAGCGTTACCAGGAATAAACAACACAGGAATCCCATCGATTTGTATTTCATCGTTGTCGTTCATAGGATCTTTGTCCAAACCTTGTTCTCTATACAGGTACAGATGGTATTTATCCGCAAATCTTGTTTCCTTATGGGAGTTTATTCCGTTCAGCTTTGCATATGATGGGTACATATAAATGCCATCGCAGTTTTGCTGATCTGCATTGTCAAAGTTTGTATATAGAAGCGAATACGCCAGATATAAGAGCGTTGCTATGAGTAAGTATAATGGCTTTTTGGAGTCATGTTTTAAAAAGGAAGACAATCTAGCCCTTCTCAACGATCTAACCATAAAGCTTATTCCAAATCTCATTGTTTTGAAATGGTGTAGGTGATATTCATTGGTTTGTTTATGAATTTTTTTTTCTATAAAACTAGTTTTCTATTTTTTTTTTTTTTACCCCATATGCCATTTAGGAAAATAACATGTGTTTTTCTAACTCCTAGCTAAAAGCTATGCACAATAAACATGATTCAATCATACATTTAAAAGTATTCTTTGTATGCAACATGCGCATCAAATGTTTGTTAGAAAATAGTATAAATATATACAACTTCACTTATGAAGTTTCCTGTTTCTTTGTTCTAGTGGCTGAACCAGTGGTTTGCTTGTCAGTGTTATTTTTTTTCGCAGGTTTTGTTTTCTTTTTGGCATTATCATTTGTAGTTTCATCATTGTCATTATCATTAGTAGGGGTAGCTGCATTGCCAGCGGGTTTCTGCAAAGCCTTTTGTTTCATTTGTAGCTGCAGCATTTGTTTTTGTTTCTTCTTCATTTGCTCAACAAATCTTTGTCTTTTGATTTGATCCTTCTTCACCTTAGCTACTAAATCTCTTCTGTATTGGTGCTGTGTTTCCTTCATCTTGTCATAAGATTTTGTTCCCAACATAGTGCTGAATCTCACAACTTGTGTATCTTTAGAGATGTTATTTAGTGTTGATGATGATTCAAGCAAGGTTGGCGCATGGATGTAATGGTCTATGTCAAACTTCCATCTATCTGTCATTCTTAAATAACTATCTTTTTGGGATTCGTAAACATCAATGACTTCATTGACCTGAATGTCACTGCTAGTCTTCACAACAGGAACTATAGCATTTTCTTGCTTTTCAATTTCATTGAAATCAAAGAACTCATCCAAAACATCGGTGTGTTTGTTTTCAACTTGATCCATATGGTTGTATTGCTTGTCAATGAAAGTCTCATTGAATCTGTTGACTCTTTTCCTATTCAAGAAAGGCAACTCCTTAGTGTACTGTTTATCAAAAGATCCACTTCTGCCTGGCTGTTCTTGGAAAGAGCTAGGTTTCATTTCCGAATCAAGTTGGTAAGTCTCTGGCATGATATAATCATCGAAATTATCAACCTTGATGTTCTTGCTTTCGTTTGTTTTCAAGAATTCATCCAAGTCGTTGTCAAACAAAGTCATCGATGAATCGCTTCTAGCCTTTGCTTTACTCTGCAGTATCTCACCATCAGTGGTTATGACCTTAACATTGCTTTTGATAGCATCTTTGTTGTAGTACCTGAACAGTTCTGGATTATAAGCATTGCCAATTTTTGGATCTTTGGTGCAGTCAAATATTGGGTTGTAACTCAGGTTGAAAATATCAAAATCAGTAGTTGACAAACTTGACGAGATGGCAGGACACCCAAACTCATTCAGCATTCCAGATGGAATGTTGAAATCAAAGCTCGGATTCATTGTGCTATTGGTAAAGTTGACAAACTTGTTATTGCTATCTTCCAAAAATCTTTTTTGCATTGCATCTTCAAAGAATTTCTTATTCTGTTGTTGCTTGGCGTTTAGCAGGGTATCAACATTTCTTAATTCATGTTCCGGAATGGTATTGTTTCTGGCTTCAGTATAAACAGAACTCTTCATTCTTTGCTGATTTAGCAACTGTTGTTGAGATAAACTTCCTGAACCTAAAGAATTTGGATCCAAGTCTTTGAGTACCTTTGACTTCTTATCAGTGACAAAGGAACTTCCTGACCCAACAGCGTTGCTTTTTCCAGTTTTTCTCTTTTTATTTTGTTTCTCATCTTCTGCCTTAAGCTGTCTTTTCTTTGCTCTTTCTTGCTGAGACTTTTTCTTTAGAGCTTGGGCTTGGATTTGTTTCTTTTCAATCTTTATCTTCAACTCTTCAATATTGTTTTCTTTAATAAAGTTCTTTTCTTCCAATTTTATGTTCAACATTTGTCTTATCTTGAAGTCCACACTTCCTAACAAACTATCGCTAGTTTCACCAGTGCTATTTACATATAATTTCTTCTTAGTTTGTGTGTTGAGATTGACTTCATCAATAATTAAACTCTTGGCCTGCTCTGGAGTCAACTTGATGGCTTGTTTTCTAATGACCTTTCTCTGTTGGTATATCTTTTCCCAAGATTCAAAAGCCTCATTTTTGATGACTTCTCTTTTGGTAACATCAGTCATGATATCTTTGGTTCTTTTCAACTGTTCCAGTAAAATATGTAGTTTTTGAGAATTGATTTTGTCCATTTTTCTAGTCTTTCTGACTTGTCTGATTTCTCTTCTTCTGAAACAGATGTATGGATCATTATCGTTTTTCTCTCCGTTTTTTTCAAATCTCAAATGAGGTCTTATAGTATCTCCATGTCTCTCTAATTTTCTAGCTTTCCAATGATCGTATATTTGATTACCATATTGTTTCCAAAGCTTAACAACTTCATTTTCCGATTCATGTGAAAGTGTTTTATTTGTAACATCAGATTCCCAAATAAGCTTTATGTATTTTGGTATATTCAATGATTGTATGAGAGTCTTTTTCAAAACCATATTGATACCTTTTTCCTCATTTGTTGTGGTTGAGCATAAATTAGATTTGATCAAAGGGTAATGGTCTTTAAGTCTGCTTTGAAAAATATTACTGCATTCATCAAAATCAAGAATGGAACTAGGTTCAACAGTTAAGAAGGGTTGATGCTCATTGACAATTTCTTCAAAGATCTGGCAGATCAATTCAAACTGGTCCTCAGACATCTTGTTGTTCAACTTGTTTTTTTTCAAGAATTCTTCATCAATTTCATCCATCAAATACTCAATACCATAGCAATCTTCCAAAGTTGCTGTGCTGACGATATAATGGTTAGGGCTATCAAAAGGTTTGGTTTTTACGTTTTCATATTGGGTCCAAACTTTGGAAGCATCTGGAGTAGGGATATACTCATGTTTTGTGTTTGTTGTATTCTGCAAGATTTTTTTCAAATGTTCTTCTTTTTCTTCATGTTTTTCAACACCAGTTTCAACTGATAAAACATCTTTGTGATCACCATTGACTGTAGGTTGTTCTATAATCGACTTTGGAGGTTGTTGTCCAAACTCTTTCCCAAATGAGCTTTTCCATTGGATGGATGTCATGATGTTCATTTTGGTATTTATAGCAACTTTCTTTTGTCTCATAGATCTACTACCGATAGATTCTGCCAGCAGAGACTCATGTTGATCCTGAGTGGGTTTAGGTGTACCATTGTTGCTGGTATTTGGCGGCAGGGAAGGCGAAGTAGCCTTTTTCCTTCTGTTGGCGGCACTTCTCTGTTTTCTGGTAGCTGCCATTATAAATTATATGTTGTCTTTTTTTTAAAAAAAAATCTTAGTTTCAAGAGAAAATATTCACAAATAAGCGAAAAGCTATGTATTAATTAAAAGTATCGGATATTTCTTCCAAACAAGGTCACGTTTTACTGTTTTTTTTGCTGTGAAAAAAGTCGACGAAAACCTTTAAATTCCGAGTGTTAAAAAAAAGAGCTGGTGTAGGTGTATGTTTTTCTATTTTTTTTTTTTTTTTGAAAAACAGTTTTTGTGTTTTAGGGTGAAACAACAAGGAGCCTTACTTGTAAGTGGACAGTTGCTGAGTGTAATACACTATATGTGTGTTGTTGACGTGCACTGGTTTACAACTGTAACCTCTAGCAGTGTGTCTGGTGAGTTGTCTTTATTGGTTTCAACTTACCCTGTTACAAGACAAAATGCCAACACACAAAAAAAAATTTTTTTTTCCCCTTTTTCGCTTACTATGCTTTTTTTTTGCCACCCTTGGACAACAAGCGCTAAACAACAACAGCGAAGCGTGAGTTTTTTTGTTGTTGTTGTTGTTGTTGTTTTGGGTAAAAAATTTTCTTCATTCCCCTTCTTTTTTTTTTTTCACCTTCTGTTTAGAGCGATGAAAAAAAGAAACAGTTCCGCTTTGGAAACTGAAATGTTTGTTTTTGAGGAAGGTGTTTTTTTATTTTGATTTGAATAGTAACGCTCTCGTGGCTTCAATTCGGATATAAGACGACAGCAAAAGCCATAACAAAAAAATAAAAAGGTAAACACATATCCCAATGAGGAAAGATACACAATGCTGAGTACACCTACCCCCTGGTCATGTGCCACCATCCCCAATCCTAACAGGTGCTCTACTACATTGTGAATTTTTCATTAAAAAAAAAAAAAACAAACAAATTTAGCGAATTCTCCAGCCAGATTCTGTCATTTACTAAAAAAAAAAAACATCGACTAAAAAATTTGTCAGGTTTATTTCAATTTGTCGTAGTGGAGGTACTGCTCTCTTTTTTTTTCTTCCTAATTTGTTTGTGCATGTCATACGATGATGCTATTGTTTACTAGTAATTTTTAATTATTGTTATTATTAAAATGATGTGCTTTTAATCATAAAAAAGCCTTCTTGGATTTGGAACGTAAACCAAAATAAAATAAACAACTATATTTTTTTTTGTTTATTACCATAAACCCTTGCTTTTGTAAACAATATGGATAATGATATTTTGACTTTTACAGAGTTAATGGAAAAAAGACAAAAAGATGGAGTTATAGAAAATATCAATGAAATCACTAAAACTAATGACGATACGAAATACCTGGTCGAACAACAAGATCTTTACAATGAGCTTCTGCAACAATTAACTTCTGAACTTGAAACCACTAATCAAAACGACTTTGTTCATCCTACTGCGTTGCCTGATGATGACGTTATCGATGATGGGAGAGTTGTTGGTGAGTTCATTGTTAGCGAAAGTCATATATTCAGAAACATTGGAATGGACTTGTTTATACCAATGGAGACCGAAGACTGTACACACTTTTTGAAAGACAGATTATCAACAATGATGGAAACAAAGTTCATACTAGAAAACAAATTGAACAATCTGGTAAGATATCTGAAAATCTCATATCCTATATTAGACCCCGATATGAAGGACTTGGCAGATGCCTGTATAGAACACAATGAACTGAAAAAAATGTTCAATGATGAACAGCTTATAGAAAAAAACCTGCATACTGGTGACCTAATGCCTGCTGGTGTAGTGACTGAAGTAGAAGAAGAGTATGTTTTTAATGATGAGTTTGGCTCCGATAATAATGACGTGAACGGAATTATGGAAATTGTTGAAGAGTTAGACGATAAAGGGAATACCATTGTTTCAAAGCTGGTTCAAGTCAACGAAAGCAAGGTGGAAATGAAATCTAGTGAAGACACGGCTGAGCGTGGGAAAAACTATAAGAAAAACAAAAAGAAAAGAGATAGATTAAAAGCTAAGAAGCAAAGGCTAAGGGAAGAGCAATTAGCCATCGACGCTCAGTTACAAGCTGTCAAGGATATTATAACAAACGAAGTTGAAGCTGAATCACAGCCTCAACTAAGCACATCTGTCAAAGAAGAGCCAGAAATTAATATACCAATCATCAAAGAGGTTGACTTGAAAGACATCAAAATCTTGGGTCCAAGAAAGAACCTTGAAAGTGGCAATATTGAAGTACCGGAATATTTAAAACATACTGATCCAAGCAAACCTGCGATTGCCCAGGAAGACATTTTCCACATGAATGACTTAGTCAGTGCTCTTGAAGAAATGGAAGTTCTTGACGAACCAGAGATGGTCAGCGAGGATGAAGACGATGATGTCGTTGTTTCTGATATTACTGAAACTGAAATGATTTTGCAGGACATTCACTATGACTATGATAAGCTGAACAAGTACTTTGTTGAAGAAGAAGAAGACATTAATCTGAATTTCGATGAAGAAGACCTGTACGACGAAGCTGACTTTGATGTTTCCAAGATGATTTCTGACTCCAAAACAGATGAATTTACTGATAGATTTGAAAAGCTGTTGGCAAACAACAAAATAAACAATGTTGTAGCTGACCTTGACACGAAGTCTATTTTAAAGAGAATTTTGGGACCAACAGTCATCGATGCCAACAATGCAAACAAAAAGTCTGTTTCATTTGCTAGCTCTCTACAAATCCAGGAATTTGAAAACCATAAACTATTCAACAGAAAAAACACATTCTCCAACATGGCGTATTACATGTACTTAGACCAGTCTATTGAAATTGAAATGGACGAAGTTACTATTTCTAACACAAACAAAAACAAACTAGTCAAACATTCTGACGACCAAGCTGAAGAAGAATTGATAACCGGAAGCTTAGACATTAACGATGTAGAAGACATATTATCTGATACCGTTAAAAAGCTGACTGGTGAGGATACTGCTGCTGTGAATGATATTGTGGTGGAGAAGGAAGTTCCTGAAGTTGTGGAAGAAGTTGTGCCTCAAAAGAAAAAGATGTCCCGATTCAGAAAAGAATCCAGAAGAGAAAAAAGAAACTCTTTGATATTCAGTGAAAATGCAGACTTCAATGTCTTTGAAAACGAAATAACTGAAAACGCAGTTGAAGAGGTCGTTTTTGAAAAAGATATTGTCTTTGAACATTCTGAAATTGGTTTAGACAATCCCCATGAAGAAGATGACGGCGATGACTCTTTCAATACGCTGTATCAAAAGTCCTTACAATCATCCGGCAGCTACTTCACTGAAGAAGAGTTAGAAGAGGGCAGAGATTATGCCCAAAACATATACATTGAGCAGGAAGAAGACCATGATGAAGAAGAAGATCTGGGTCCTATCGACGAAGAAGAATATGAAGAACAAAAACAAAGCAATGAGTTAATGAAGAAAAAAGAAGAAGAAGCCATGCAAGAACTTTTGAACAAACCTTATGAATTTCCGGAAGAACTGATTAAGGCTATCAACGAAGACAAGGACATTGAAGTTATTCAAGAACCTAAGGTAGACTACTCTCAACTCAGAACCATTGATGAAATGGCCGAGGCCTACAACATGGGACTGTATGACGATGACAAAGATGAGTTCTCCAGCAAAAATTTCCAAAGAGTCGAAGGGATGGCCATCGACTATACAGATGACTCCCACAAGGGATTTATCATTGAGAAGCTGGATGATTTCAAAGGATACAATGAACAAGTTGAAATACTTAAGGATGACATTGCTGAGTTTATTCATGACACCAGTATCCGTAGAGAGGATGACCATGTTGCAGATGACGATGAAGGAGACGATGTCATGGTTGACATTGTTGAACATGAAATTGAATTCAGCAATGAACCGGAAGATTCTGATGAAGATGAACTAAACTACTTCCAGGTTGGCGATTTGAACGATGACTACAGATTAAACGAGGATGTTTTAAGGGAGGATATCTCCAAAGAGTATCAACGATTGAAACAAAGAATCATCAAATCCCAAAAATCAGAAGAGCTGGAAGCTTTGAAAAAGCAAAATGAAGAAACTATCAACGACATTCAGGAACATGAAGATCCTAGACAATTTGAACCTTTGGATGAGGTTGGTAATCCAATCAAAAAAAGTAGGTTCAAACAGCAAAGAATCAAAATGAACTTGTAGTTGTCCTTTGAAGTGCCGTTATACGTTATTATAGATTTTGACTTAAAGCTATTTATATTTATATTGTTTCAAAATATAAGAACACATGAGGTTTAATCAATTCCCGCTTACCCGTTTTGGAAATTTTTTGCCATTCCATTTAAACTAAACATGTTTTCCCGCTGAATAGAAATAAATTACCCACAGAAAGCAAAGAAACCAGGGTTTTTTTTAGGTCTCATATTTTTGTGTTTGTCATACACTTGGATATATTGTCTTTATTTTGAAATCCCTATGCTTATAAATATAAAGTTGTTCTTAAATTTAATGAAACTTACTACAACACCAAAAGTAGTATACATACACATTTTTTTAGCATACTCTTCTTTCCTTCTGAGCTACTATTCTAATAATTCCTTATAGAAAACATAATATTGAAGTTGAACTGTTGGTAAGATTGCTCCTGCACATCAAATAACATCGAGTAAATACAAACAGATTAGCATTTCTTATCACATGAGTCAATCAGCTTGTATATTTTATGGTGATTCACCTACTTGTATATTTACATCTTGGAGAATAAGCTATACAAACATATCCGTTATAAATATATCAAACAAAATTAGCAGTGATGGTATGATATCGTGGAAGTCCGATAAGCTTGGTTCAAATTTTTACACACCAAACTTGTTCATAAAGGAAATTTTTAACGACCCCAATGCTCTAAAATCCAAATTAAATAGTGAATTCAAGATTGATTATGTTTTTTTGTCATGCGATTCCATATATGAACTTAACAAGGTTTGTGATAGTTTAAATTCCGTTTTGACAGAATCAACTATAATTTTTGTTGAAAGCAACTTTGCAGTGGACCTCGATCTATATGTTTACAACTATTACCTCACCAAGTATTCAAAGAAAATAGTCGTATTTAGTGTTCTTACAAATTTAGAAGGAAGAAAATTAACCTCCGGTTCTTACATATTGCTCTCAGATGATATTAGCTTCTACTTTGGGCTAAGCTATATGCAAAACATGAAGTCTTTAGATGATGATTTTTTGTCGTATCTAAAGAAGATAAATCAGCAATTCAACAAAACTGAATCCAACTTCTATTTGTTCATTAATGCTATGAATGCGACAAAAGAAGCAATTATTCATCTACATACTGTTCCATTACACACAAATGAGTTGGCAATAAGAATATGGAATACAATCATTCCAAGAATCATATTCAACATCATTTCGATCATCTATGAAGACACAGAGTATGTTCATTTTATCAATAAAAACCAATCTCTTGCAAGGGACTTAAGCCAAAACACTTTGAAAGAGATTATCAAAATTGCATTTCTTCACTGCGAGTGCAATTTTGAATTGATTAATCCTGCAAAAGGAAAGAGTGGTATATTGAACCTTGATCTGCAGTTTTTACCCTTTGTGACCAGTAGCAAAGAACTTGAAACAACTGATAAAAACTATGATTTTTTGGTTGATTTGATTTTGAATAAATACAAAAAGTTGAATGCTGAGCTGCACAACAAAGATTCTCCTGAGTTTGTTACTTTTTCTTTTGAAGCTTATTGTTTTTATCACAAGATTGAATTTCCAACATCGATTATGTTTTCCCAAATATTTGCTTTAAGTAAGATATACTGTTTGGAATCTATGTGCTTGAAGTTTTTGAGTCAGTTCTATGAGAGATTGTGTATTTTGGCTGGAATGCCAGTGTATCTCAGTGATAATGATAAAAAAATTAACGGCTTGGAGTCCAATACCAATTCAAAGAAACAAAGTCTTATTTTTGGGAGATCCAGTATAGCTGTAACTGGAAGAACCAATGCTCCAGAATCTGTGGAAAGAAAACCCAAACGAAAGTCTAAAGAAAAGAAGAAAGAAAAAATCAAACTACCAAAAGCAAAAAAAACAAAAATGGCTTCTCCAAAAAACAACTCAAACAGTAGTGTGAATACTAACTCTGAAGAGCAGTTGGTTGATGACATAGCAGGGTTGTATCTTGATGCACTTGATAATATAGACATGGTGCAGTCGCCTGCCCCAATTGTACAGGAAGCAGATCTGAGTACTGCTAGCTCTAAAAGTTCGCTGTATACATACAGGACAATAGACAGCTTAACTATGAGTGAGAGTTCATATTCAAGCATTGGTGTATCGGATTCTGAAAGGGAGTCTGAAAGTTCTTTTGAAGCAGTAGCTGCTGATAAAAATCAAAAACATGACGGCAAACACAAAAAAAAGTTGAAAAGAAACAAAAAGAAACAATACGAAGTCCCTAAGAAAACAGGAACATATGATTCATTTCTCAGCTTGAAGGATTATTTTGACAAAAACAAAAAAGATGACAACAAAAAATTCTCAAGTGTTTCCAAAGTTATGACAGTTGATGTTGAGTATGAGATGATGAGAAGATTATCTCACAGTTATGAAGTGTATGACAAATCCAGATATTCAGGGATATATGTAGATAATGACATGCTAAAGAACATGAATAACAACAATATGACGGAGCAAGTTGGGTCTGAAACATCTGTTGAACTTCAAACCAAAAGAAAGCTTCTTATGAAAGATATTAGCAGATTTAGAAGATTCAAAATTGAGAATAGCTTGAAAGAAGGCGGAATGGGTTATGTAAAGATGATGAAGGCTAATTTGAACAATGGGCTAGATCAAAGTTCGACTAATAGATTTGGAAATACAGACAGTATTACTGAATTCAATAGAAAGCGTATATCAGGAAAGGGTCAAAAGGCGATAGAATACAAGAAAGAAGAAGAAGAGCCAAAGTAACATTGCAACAAAGAAAACCCAGTCGCCCTTTCTACTGGATTTCAAACGATGGCTTATTCTCTTATTTAAAAAATAAAATCATATTACTTAATAGTTATATATATCAAATTTATTCATATAAATCTTCATCTAATCTAGCAGCAGGGTTCTTTTCGATGAAGTCTAGAGAGACCTTATGACCTAGCAATTCTCTGATATTTTGGACTTTATACTTGATCATGGTTGGTCTTTCCAAAGACAAACCCCAACCCAAGACCTTTAAGCCTCTTGGAAGACCCATACTTTCCAACATTTCAGGTCTGAACATACCGGAGTTACCGATTTCAACCCACTTCTTCAAACCCTCGTGCCATGAGAAGATTTCCATGGATGGTTCTGTGTAAGGGTTGTAGGTAGGCTTGAACTTCAAGTTCTCAACACCCATTTTGCTGAAGAAGTCTTCCATGAACTTGATTAAGGAGCCCAGGGTGATGTCGTAGTCGGCCAGGACACCTTCGACTTGGTGGAACTCTGCCAAATGAGTGGCATCGACAGCTTCGTTTCTGAAGACTCTTTCGATAGAGAACAATCTGGCAGGTTTTTGGTCCTTGGCCAATTGGTGCAACATGGCGGCGGAAATGGAAGTAGTGTGGGTTCTCAAAACTAGCTTCTTGGCTTCTTCTTCCTTCCAGTTGTATCTGTAACCAATGGAGTCAAAGGCACCTTGTTCGTGGACAGCTTTGATATTCTTAATGTATTCTTTGTCTTCAGGTAGGTCAGAAGTCAATGGGTTCTTCAAGTAGAAGGTATCTTGCAAGTCTCTGGCAGGATGTTGTTGTGGAACATACAAGGCATCGAAGTTCCAGAAAGAGGACTCAACATATTGGTTTGAAGGCATTTCAGTGAAGCCCATGTTGAAGAAAATCTGTCTGAATTCTTGTTTGATCTTATTAAGTGGATGCAAAGCACCTGATTCCGGTAAAGCACCTTGAGAGTTGAAGTTCAAAGGCTTGAACTTAAGATCTTTGTAAGAACCTGAAGAGATCATTTCAGAGGTTATTTCAGTTTCTGGCTTGATTAAATCAAGAGAGAAGTCAGTACCCTTAGAGACCTTGTAGGAAACGGTTTTCTTTTGAGTGATTAATTTTCTCTTCTTTAAATCTTGTAAGGTCTTGTTATCAATGGTTTCAAGCTCATTCTTTTCAATCAATTGCAATTGATCTCTGGTAACATCGGATAGCTCGCTTTTATCAGTGCCTTCCTTGATGACTAAGTCACCTTCGTTGGTCTTGCTGATCCAACCGTTTCTGAAAGCCTTGGCTTGACCAAGCTTTATTTCGGTAGAGGTCATTTCTTCAGTCTTGAAGTTTTTGTCCTTCAAAGATAAAGAACCAATTGCAGACAATAAATTGATTAATCTCAATTCATAAGAACCCTTCTTTAAGATTTCTTGACCTTCTTCGGAGATTTCGTAGTAAATGGTTTCTAAGGTATCGTATTTGATCTTGTCGTAACTGACCAAAGAGTTCAAGTTAGCAATGACATCTTGGGAAGAAACATCTGGGTACTGAACCTTGGTGGTTTCAATGACGTTCAAAGTGTTCAAATCATTTAAAATTTGTAATTGGAAAGTTTCACTAGACATGATTCTGTATATTATTGATTGTGATGTATATATACACTATCAGTAAATGTAGCTGGTTGTGCTATTTATGAGTATACTCGGACAGGTTTGATTGATTGAATATTAAACTGATGCTTTGATACCACTCAAAGACCAAAAAAAAAAAAAAATGCTCATATTGCACCAAGAAAAATTTTCCACTTCTGGAAACAAGACCAGAAAGGAAGAAAAAAAAAATTTTTCTTGGTTTTATTTTTTTTTGGCTTCGGCGCTTAAAAAAGGTTTTTTGGTGTATTCCATTTTATTATGATGGGAGTGGCTTACCCGAACATTTCATATATATAGCTGTTTTCATACACTGTATTCCTTCAACAGATTGATCATATCAACGTTGTTGTCATCTAGCCTGCTTATGAGCTTCTCCACCAGAATGCCCTCAAGATTCTTTATACATGTTTCCGAATCAACTTCGCTCTCCTCAGTGGGCTCTTTCTTGTCAACACTGATATCGATCAATTTGCTCATAAGGAGTTCTTTTAAATGATATAGTTTGGTAAACTCCTGATCAAGATCCTTATATTCATTGGCCAATACCTCCTCGTTCTCGTTTTTCAAAAAGTCTTTGTAGGCTACTAGTTCCTTGGTGCTGTAGTCATCAAAGTTTATGTGTTGTATGTTTTTTTTCGCTAGCAAGGCATTTAGTGCTTGATCCTCATTCGACAAAACAGTCTTCAAGACCTTTAACTTCATGTGGTTGAATTGATCGTCATTTTTGATTTTGTTATCAGTAAGGACATTGTCGTACTCCAAGAAGTTGCACAGCATTGTGTTGTTTCTTATGAAAGTGTCATAGTTGGTGACTGGAAGGTTATTTGTAGACATTTGATTGTATGGTTTTCGTTCTTGTTCTTGTTGATTGTGTTAAAAAAACGTTTTTTCTCCTTCTTTTTTTTGTTTTTTTTCATTTTTAATTATCAGCAATTGATAGCAGTTACCCGAATTGGCAGTAGACTTTTTCCTCTTTGGGAGTTAATGAACGTTTTACTGGCTATGCATAGATAAAATAAAAATTCATCAATTTGTGTTGCGTTGTCATTTGATGGTATTAAGGATACATATCAGCTGTTTTAAAAATGTATTCATTAAAGACGTTCTACTCTTGTACAGTTCTTATTTTATAGTTCTTTTCAGTCTTTTCTTTTTTCTTTTTCCTCGTTTGATGCCCTTCTTCTTGTTCTTTTTTTTTTTCCACTTGGGGAAATCATCCCGGGTGAAGAAAAATAAAATATATTCATTATCAATGAGATGTTCTGAATGATATTGAGACAAATAACAAGAGCCAAAAACCCAATACATACAACAATGATAGATTTAGATAAAATTGATAACCTTTTTACTGAACTTGACACAATCAACCATTCTCTCAAAAAAGAAGATACACAAGAAGTCGAACACAATGACGACATTCTACACTTTGAAAATACAGTCACCAAGCATGACAGATTCAAAGAAATCGAAGATAACTTGAAGAAGCTTCCTAAACTGAACAATACCTTTGACAAGCTTTGTTACACAGAAAAGGATGAAAAAGACAACAAAGCTGTTCCATTGACCATAAATGACGATGTGCATCAAACAGCAAGCACCAAGAAGAATGAGTACGAAGTCTTCTACGACAAGGAACTAAGAAGAAACCTATTGTTGCTGAAAAACAGACATGCACTAGATCCAAAGAGACATTATAAAAAGCTGAATATAAACCTGGACAATGCCAAAGACTACAAAGTCGGAACTGTTATAGGAGATATGTTTGACAATGGTAAAAACCATGGAGGTGTATTGAACAAGACATACATAAATGGTTCCATGACCAATAGTATGGTAAACAAGGTGGACAAGAGCAAGTCCATCCTGGGGAACTACTTGGACGACAAGGATACAGACAAGTACTTCAAAAGAAAGTACTTTGAAATCCAAGATAGCAAAACCAGATATGGGAAGAGCAAGTATAAGTTCAAAAATAAGAAATGAGCTTGAACAAAGAGTGCTTCCCAATTAGGAAATGTTAAGTCCGGATAAACCTAATTGGGCTTCTTGAGCAACAAAAAAAGACATTACCAAACCAAGGAGAAAATCCCTTCAAAAAAAAAATATACACACACAGTCATTTTTTTTTAAGGCTTTCCCTTGAAACAAGTTTTTGGATAATGACACACACACACATTTGACTATATATACAAAAAAAACACACAAGAAAACAAAGAATAATAACACTTACACTGAACATATGGCCATAGCCAAAGAGAAATAATATTATAAGAAACCATTCCATTTATATACGCTCCCTTCACTAATTAATATGCAAAGCCCTAACCATAGTAGATCCAATTCTTCTATAAATATATTCAATGAACACATAAACGAAGGTATATCCAACACAATCAAAAATTTGGACCAGGATATTAATAACCCACAGCTGTCCAGATCTAGATCTGCCAGTAGTGTAGCCAGTTCAGTCAATGATTTGTTCAAAAACAGAAGACTGTCGAGAATGAATACAGGTGACAATACACCTATTATTCCTCAGCAACAATCGTTTGAAATGTTAAACAAGTCTATGTCAAGCAATAACAGCTCTATAAATGGTTTTAACAACCAACAAGACAATTATGACATTATAAATAGACAGGGATTTGATGAAACTGGGTTCATAGGTCTTATACCAGACACAGATCTGATATTTCCAACCCATCAAAAGCCTAGCAGCAAGAGACTGAGTATATCAGAGAATATGTTCAATGATCGAAACATAAGACCTCACTCATCTTCTTTTTCTAACTATGATATGAAGCCAGGGTTCCTGCTGAAAGACAATATGATCAACCAGCCAGCATCCAATAATGATTTTTTTGCAGATATGGATGTTCACAAAATAAACAACTTGGATCTATTCCAGTATAACAAAAACAATAACAGCAACACAGCCATAGCTGACGAGGATGATGACTATGAGTCATTGGATCTTTTCCACGAAAATGAAAACCTCAATAGTTTTCAAAAAACAGGAAACGAAAACAGTCTTCAATACAACTTCAATGATCTGACAGAAATTTTCTCAGGGGTGTTGACCACCGCAGAGGGGTCTTCTCGTAATGATCTAAATGGCTTCAATCCTAACAGCTTTCACTTCGATATAGATACACCCTCATCTATGAACAGCCAAACAAACTTCCACAACCAGCACACAGCCGCTGACTATGACATGATAAATAATAACGAAATTCAGAGCTTGAAGCAAGAAGAATGGCACAGTCTGTTGACAGATGTCAGCAAGCCAGGTCTGACAAGCAAGAAATCTAAAGCTAACAAATCCTCCAAAAACCTAGTAGACGAAGGAAACACTAAGAGCATACAAAAACCCAAATCACGCAGATCATCCAGTGTTAGTCACAATGTTAACAGAAACGAGTTCATGTACAAATTTGACAATTCAGAAAACATAGCCCAGTTGCTAAACGATAAGTCCAAAAAAGCACCAAAGAAGAAGTCCATCCCTTCTGACAACTATCTTTCCGAGGAGGTCTTTGTTGATGATGACATTGTAGTCAACTCCAAGCCAAATGCCAATGTTCCAGGGTTCAATCCAAATCATAGCATTCTTGACACCAAGCCTAAGAAAGCCAGACGAAAGTCAAATAACCCGGATCTCTCTGCACCACCCGTTTCAAAGAAGAGCGAAGTCACCACAGGACCATGTTCAAACTGTGGGACTGATAAGACACCATTGTGGAGAAGATCCCTTACAGGTGATCCTTTGTGTAATGCTTGTGGTTTGTTCTTCAAACTTCATGGCGTCAACAGACCTTTGAGTCTCAAAAAAGATGTGATACAAAGAAGAAACAGGGCCAGTGTGAGCAAAAATGATGAAAGTGGTTCTAAAGAGTAACACATCCAAGTGCTGTTATTAAAACCCTTCTATTTTTCTCGTTTTTTTTTTTTTTGTTAATTTTTTTTTTATTTAATTTTTTCTTCCTTATATATACATGAGTTGTTTGAATGCCGTTTTAAACCGGTACTTCAACCTTTTTGGTTGTTTTTCTTCTTCAATCTGTCAGATCCAACGTTATGGAAAAATTTGTACTTTGACTTCAGCAACGAGAAGTTTTCCAGGTACTTCTTCCAAAGTTCCTCAATTAGCTTTTCGTCATTGATGTTGAGTTTTGCCATCTGTTTTATGAAAATCTGCAACAGGCTATTCATGCTCTTCATCACAGCAGCCTCGCTGACCAAACCAGTCTTGTATCCGTAGCCAAACCAAGTTTTTTGGTAAAAGTCAAATGTGCTGATCAAAGAAGCTCTGTCTGTTACGAGAACATCGATGAAGTCTTCCTTCAAGTGCTTAAGTCTCAAAGTATTGACTAAACCAGGGTTCTGCTCATTCAAGTAGGATAAATCAGCAAGCCACTTGTTGTAGATGAACAGGTTGTTTCTGTTTCTGCTCAAAAACTCTGGTGACAAAATGTAGTCTTTCATATGCAGGTACAGGCTGTATGTGTCTGCAGAGCCGGTTAATATGACATTGAACTGTTCAATCATTCTGGCACTCCAGTGGAAGGGTTCTGTAGATTGTTTTATTTGTTTGTAAAACACTTGCATGGATCTGCATTGCTCAAAGTCAGGGTTTTCCTTTAATATCAGTTCCTTCATAGCTTTAAGTTCAAAATGGATTTTGTCGTTCAAAGGCACTAGGCAATCAGCAAAGATGAAATATAAAGTATTCATCAATTCCTTTCTGGTTTCTGGTTTGGTTATTTTCAAAAACATCTTGTTTTTCATGGTGGCTATGATTTGCAACAAACACCTTTCGTTTATGTTCTCTTGAGTTTTCAAAATCATATCTGTGTACTCGTAAAAGGCATCGTCAAACAAAACAGTGACCAGTGATTCTTTGTAAAGATGCTCAATATTCATACTGTACAGTGCTGCGGGACTGTGCTCTTTTTTCATATCTCTTCCATTGTAGGTATACTCTAGCTTCCCTGTTTCCTCGTCTATGAATGTGTCTTCATCCTCTAACTCCTCATCATGGTCTTTATCAACAGAATAGCCTGTCTTTTCTGTTTCCTCACATAACTTCTGAACAATTTTTCTGGCCTTTGGCTTCAATTCGTGATCTACTTCATACAAGGCTGCTCCTAAAGATCTCCACAATATCTCGTATAAGTTATTTATGAATACATCTGCATACTTTGGGGCCGTGATTTTGTTGACATTGGAAATCAACTTGTCCATCAAAGAAGCTGTGTTGGCAAAACTTAGGTTTCTGCTGCTGAATCTAAAGGCATTGATCAAAACCTCTTCACGCCCAACTACATTACTGGACCGTAGATGAGGTTCTGGGCTGATCATAGAATCAACAACATCATCTATGAGTGACCTATAAAAAGTCTGTTTGCTGTGTAATCTGAGTTCTGTATATCTGTCTTCTTTTGTGACATTTGAATTGACATTAAACAAGATGGCATAAGTCGCAGCTGAAGGGCGCCAGTTGTCTTTTAAAAGCTTCTTGTACATGTACACAGCACTATCGAGATCGTTCAGATCTTTGATGTAGTGTGATATTAGCCTGTTGGCGTAGACTGTTTTGTCTATCTTGGTAGAAAGTCTTTTCAGCAGCAAGATATACTTGAAATATTGTTTTCTTTTCATGAAACTGTCAAAAGTATCATTCATGATCATCGGGTTGGAGAGCTGATTGGTTGTTATACCCAACATTTTATGTTCATATTGCAAGATATGTGTCAAGGTCAGGTTTTTGTGATCAGTGTCCTGAATAAGCTTGTAGTATACCACAATGTCCTTGAACTCTGTAGGCCCTATTCTGGTTTGCAATTCCTCTTCGGACAGATTGTCCAAAAAAGTAGATACTTCATGTCCGGGTTTACTGAAGAAAGCATTAACAGTGTTGGGTAGTTTGCTTGTGAATTTTGTGGATGCAAACCTTTTATTTACAATGCTGTGCCATCTAAGCATGGTTTATTTTGGTAATGGTGATGGATGTGTGGTTTCATCAGATATCACAGTGAGGAATAACTAATAATAAAAAATGAGGATGTCTAAAACGTGAACAATATTTTCTGGAAAATTGAAAAAAAAGAAATTTCCTTCGGAGCAATAAAAACAAATAAGGCTGAACATCAAAAAAAAAAATAAGAAGACATTGGTAAGAGATATTTACCCTGATTAGTCAGTGGTAAAAGAAATTCCCCTTTTTGGAAGTAAAATGGTTGAATGCAACAAACTGATAATACCAATATTGTAGAATATAATTTAAGGCTAGTGATTCCTAATGGTCTTGTTAATGCTGTCAAATTGCTGTACCTCATGTTGTGAAATTTTAGCAAAAAATACAAAAAAAAAAAGAAAGAAAAGAGTTAAACGAGTAAGAACTTTAGACTGGGGACTTAATAACAAGTTCAGTAGAGACCC
The DNA here is from genome assembly GCA_030567235.1 of Hanseniaspora clermontiae. Taxonomy (NCBI): domain Eukaryota; kingdom Fungi; phylum Ascomycota; class Saccharomycetes; order Saccharomycodales; family Saccharomycodaceae; genus Hanseniaspora; species Hanseniaspora clermontiae. The sequence continues at coordinate 13,147 of JAJLRV010000171.1, read as the reverse complement.
GTTTATCAAGAGATGCTGTAGTATAACTTTAGTTAAAATATTTAACAGGAGATATGACAGATTATACTTAGAACACCCATGGTGCTTTCAACAATTCTGTGTTACCAAATGTTACAAAAATCTTTGAGACATATTTTTAATATTGCATCATTCGCCAGTAATTAATACTCTTTGCTTATTTTACGACCGCAAGCACGTTCACAGCTCTATGTTTCTTTTATTTTATTTTCTTTCTTCTAACTACACATTGTATAACAGCATTGCTCTAAAAAAAACTACCAATTTAAGCATACTATGTGATGATCATAAGTTCTTTTTACAATCTGCAACAACACAAGTAGGAGCTGAAAACAAAAATATATATATACTTTTTCAAAAGCCTCGCATGGGGTTCAATTTATACAATACTGATTCTTTTGAGAGTAGCTCAGGAATCACCTTAGTAAATCATTTCATCTGTACCTGATGCTTTTCATTTGGTTTTTTTTGATTATTTTTTTTTGTATAGTTCGCGCGTTTTTTTGCTCCTTTTGGTATTTTTTCGTGTATCAATCTTTGCCAAACACCAAAAAAAAACAAAAGGCTCTGGTTGCAACACAAATACCAAACAATGACTACCACCAGAGGCAAATTAATTCTAATAGAAGGTTTGGACCGTACAGGAAAAACCACCCAGTGCTCCCTTATCAACAAAAACTTAAACTTTGACTACTACAAGTTCCCTAACAGAGAAACGCCAATCGGAAAGATCATCAATGAGTACCTAACCCAAAACATGAAGCTTTCTGACCAAAGCATACATCTGCTGTTCAGCAGTAACAGATGGGAGCTCCAAAATGAAATTCAAGCAAAACTAGACGCAGGCGTTGATTGCATCTTAGACAGATATGTCTATTCAGGTCTAGCATACAGTGCAGCAAAGAATGTACCAGGAATGGATTTGAAATGGTGCATGCAACCTGACATTGGTTTGCTAAAGCCAGATCTGACCCTTTTCCTGACCAATGACTCCTTCAATAAAAATGAAGGTTTTGGAGATGAGATTTATGAAAATACAGCATTCCAAAATACCGTCAAGAACATTTTTGTTGACCAAATATTCACAAGCAGCTTTGAAAACAAAGACTACTTGGAAAACCATTACAAAAACATCAATGTAACTGGTCTAAACATCGAAGAAGTAAACAAAATCATTGTTGATATCATTGCAAACTTCAAAATCACTGATAACAAATACTTGTACTTCTAGAAAGAAAAAAAACAGTACGTGTTATTCTATATCCATTGATTCGACAATGTCATTGATAACCATGTTGTTCTTTATTATGTTTGACTCCGAACTGACATAATTAAACTTCAGGTCTATGTTCTCCACCAGCTTGTGAATGACTATGTTATACTTCGGCAGTGTTTTCTCTGAGTCATATCCGATTATGAAGAGTAAGTTGGAGTACTGTCTATATACTATATTTGATTTGAAAAAGTGATCGATTTTGAAATCCGTCGTGAATGTGTTCTTCCGTTTCAAAATCTGCTGGTATATGTAAGTAACTTTGGGATTGTCCAGAAGAACTGTGTTTTCAGCTATATATGACCTTTGATATCTCACTATCCCTTTATCGTTGATGATCAACAAGAATTGTATCATGTTTTTGTTTTGGTTTTTACTTGAAATCAATTTTGTTTTTTTTAAAAAAAATGAAAAAAAATTATAATTATTATTTGTTTAGCCACTTATTTTTCATGAGCATTTTATTTTTTTGAAGTGCTCATAAAGGGCGTAAAGGCTAAGTCACCAGCACCCTGTGACAAGTAATTCACATGTCATTATCATTGAATCAGCTGCTACACAATGCCAGCAAAGTTTCTGACTTTAGTATTTTATTTGATGGATCTCAACGCAGCCTTGTTTCTTTGAATGAGGTTGCCGCTGATTTTGTAGATGATTTGAATATACTTGTACAAGATTTGTTCATATACTCAACCCCTAATGGTATACTAAGCTGGGACGGCAGCATTAATACTAATCACAACAACGGTAATTTTACATTGATTGTCAGTAATCAAGCATTATTTGACAAGGTTAAAGATAGCAAATTTCTCCAGCTTTGCTCATACCCCACAGAGGCATTTACAAGTGTTCAGAAATACAACCTGATGATTCACAATAAAGAGGATTTTGACTACATAAATAACAACCAAGAACTTTTCATAAACAGATTGCCTGACTTTAAAAGATTTATGCCCATGAATGAGCAAGATTTTTTTTATATGAACAACAAATGCATACAGTATACCTTGAAAGGCACTGGCACTGGTATTATTAAACTGACTTCGGATATAGAGTTTCATATTAGGTACTCCAGTGCACAAGCAAAAGTCTACAATAAAATATTGGACAACGTGGACAGCAGGCATGTGTATGTTTCTGAATATTTGTATAGCTTGATGACTAAAAACACGACCTTATCTAAAGACAATGCGATTTTAACAAATTTCAGTTTTGATAAAGTTAAAACGCTAAAAGACTTAGATGATTTTCAAATTTGTGTCCATTACCTAAATCTGTTGGATAACCAAATGCAGATTATTGGAACAAATGATGAAGAATTTGAATTAAGTTTTGATAATCCAGTGGATTTAGATACAGAAGACATTGAAAAATATGAGTACTTAATCAGTAATATCATTATAGAAAACGTAGATCTGAAGCCTGGTATTAACTTTTTAAATTTAAATAACAAAAAGGCTTATGAACTTCATAGATTGTGTTTTAATTATTCAGTGGCTGGCCATAGAGTTATACTGCTGGATATTCCATTCCTGCTGAATGTCATAAACGATAAAAAATTGAACATTATAGACATTGTGAATATATACATTCTTGGCCGGAAACGAGAGCTAAGAGAATTCAGTGAAGATGACAACACTATTTACGATTTGATGAAGGCATTCTTTTTAGAGATTAAAAAAATGCTGCCTGAAGTAAAGAAAAATGTCACAATAGTTTTCAAGAATTGTGATTACTTATTCAAAAACGATCTATTTAAAAAGGAAGAAAAAATCAACTCAAACTACTACAAATGGCAGGTATATTTCCTAGAGGTCAACAATTTTATAGAGGATATGGCCATCAATGGTACAAATTGTATCCAGATTTTGATGCAAAGTGAAGACTGCGACGATGACACTAGGGTACCCAGTTTCTTTGACGATCTCTATTTAATCAATAACAAAATCACCTCATTGGACATAAAATACCCAGACAACATCAATGACTACAGGGATTATCTGAACCTGGCTAGAATAAATGACGACTACGTTGAAATATCTAAAAGACCTTTGAATGTTAGTGATCTGGCTTTGAAGGACAAAAACTCTATGAATAAGTCGATCTACGGTATGTCTACAACAATGACTAAAATAAACGCGATCTTTGAAAAGTCTGTGCTGTTCAAAAAGCTTTACCAAGCCAAAAGCAGTCAAAACCTGCATGTATTGATATACGGGTTTCCATCTATGGGAAAGACTTTATTAATAAATCAATTGAGCAGCTTGCTAGTAGAAAAGCACAGGATCATTCCAAAGAACTCATACTTCAAGTACCACAATACGTTGTCTTTGATTAGCAAGTATATTGGTGAATCTGAGAAGAACATACGAACGATATTTTCCCAAGCTCGTGAACACATCAAGAATAACAACTCTTTGTACTTTATCATTCTTGACAACATTGATACTCTTTTGCCGAGAAGAGGAAACGATAACTCGAACATCACTGATAAATTGGTGAACACATTTCTTACGGAGCTTGACGGTATCGATTCGCTAATCTCTAATAAGAACCTGATAGTCGTTTGTGTTACTAATAGGCCCGACAAGGTTGATCCTGCTGTTCTGAGACCAGGAAGAATTGAAAATCACATAAAGGTTGAATACAATGAAAGTGATTATAAAGAGATTGTAGAGAATTCGTTGAAGGACTACGGATTGGAAGGAGTTGATGTGGAGGAAATTGTGAAAATAAGGGATACAGTAACAGTTGGTGGATTGCTGAAGACTTTCAATGAATGCAAAATGAACGACAGTGATTTGAAGATAGAAGACATGGATAAAGAAAAAGATATGCTAGTTGAGTACAAGCGATACTTTGACAAGTTTGAAAACAAAGTAGACATAGAAGACGTTGACTCAAAAGAGAGCTACATATAGAGAATGGAGAAATAACAATAAGCAACAAGAAGGGGGGGGGGAAAGAAGGGGAGAGTCTCCCTTGTTCCAATAAAAACAGCATATATTACGTTGAATATTTGTTTCTTCTTTTAACTGCTTTAAAATTTAAAAAAAACAAGCTCTCCACCAAAATAATAATTTATTTAGTTTTTTTTTAAAAAATATTGATACGACTTTCTCATCATTTATTGATGAACTGTTCAAAAACAAACCCCCTCCCACGTGTTTTGGATGGAAAAACGGATGTTGCTTTGTTTTTTTTCAAGGGTGACTTCTCTTTTTTTGCTTGTAATTTTTTTTAAAGTTTTAGTGGACTTTCAAATAATAAAAAAGAGACAACATCCACGGGACTAGTTACCCAAGTAGGAACTTCCGTGGTGCTTTCCCCTTAAAACGGAGTTAAGCTTTATCAGTCTTCCCATTAAGGAAGTTGCAACCGAAACAGCTTTCCTTCCCCGTAAATTTGTTGTTAATTGAAAAAAAAAAAAAAAAAAAAAAAAAAAAAAAAAAAAAAAAAAAAAAAAAAAAAAAAACAGAAGACATGGATTATTAACTTTCCAAAAAGAAAAATAGTCACTTATCACTGTTCAAGAACAAATACAACCGTTAAATAACTTTACAAAAGAATAACCAAAAGAAATAAACCCCCCCCCCCCAATACACAGCACTCGCAATGACAGACCCAAACAAAACCTTGACAAAGGCCGCTACATCTTTATCTTTGGATGAAGAAAAATCTTCAAAGTCTTTCAGAAAAATATCTCATTTCTTTAGCCACAAGAAAGAGGTCCCTAAACTAAAAGCAAGTCGCACTATGGAAAATTTGGACACTTTGGCAGCTCACAAAAGGAAACAACAAAACTCAAACCCCTTCCTGAACAATGTTGCCAGTGTTCACAAAGAAAAACCTATGGTTTACAACCCATTTGGAACAATGTCAAACCACCCTACTTTTTCAACAACATCCTCACAAAACCCAAGCAGCTCAAATAATAACTCCAGAGAGTCTACCCAAACCTCCCAGCCAAGCTCCCTAGGGTTCTACATGACAGAGGGGAAGCAAAATGTCTTGGCTCTGCCGATTTTGGACCCAAACGAAAGGTTACCTTCAGTTTACAAGTCCCTTAACGATAACTTGTTTGATGATTTTGAACTATTGAACAATGGAAAAACAGTTGGCCAGGGTGGTTCCTCTGAAGTAAAGCTTGTGAAGAACAAGCTGGTGAAAAATGTCTACGTTCTAAAAAAGTTCAAACTCTTGTCCAAGGAAAGTGATGACCAGTTCTACAGCAGAATACTGAAGGAGTACTTGGTGTCCAAATTGTCCATGGGTAATATCAACATCATCAATACCTTCCATATACTAAAAGTATCAACCACCTCTAACATGTCCAGAGGATGGGGGTTTATCATGGAATACTGTCCACAAGGTGACTTGTTTTCATTGATCACATCCAAGCAATGGCATATGTACAAGTTCGATGAGAAGCTTTGTTTATTCAAGCAAATAGCCGCCGGTGTTAGACATCTTCATCATTTAGGCATTGCCCACAGAGATCTGAAACCGGAAAACGTATTGATTCATGACAATGGGGTAGTCAAGCTGATCGACTTCGGTATCAGTATCTGCAACTTCGACATTGAAAAGAAAATACTCAGCTTGGAAAGTGAGTCTATGGAGGAATCGGATAGTTACACAAATTTCTTAAGCACCGTTGATGAAATCAAAAAGGAAGACGGTAACAAGCCGATAATTTGCTACACATATGCAGGTTCTGCCCCATATGTGTCTCCGGAGGTATACAAGTTCAATGACAAACAGACTCTGCTCAATCCATTGAACATAAAGGACAAAGAACTAGGTTACGATGCCAAGTTTTTTGATTGCTGGTCTCTGGGTATTTTGCTGTACACTATGCTGGCAACCAAGAACCCATTCAAGGAGCCTACAAAGCAAGATTTGATTTATAGAGAATATAAAATCATCTATGAACAATGGGCACAGTATGTTAAGAACAGCGAATACCCCCAAGGTCCGAGCGTGGAGACCAAGTTTTTCCAAAGCTTCAAGAGCAGAGAGTTGTCAAGAGTATTCTGTAAGTTGGTGGCCATCAATGTTAATGAAAGATATGATATAGACGCCTTGTTCAATGACCCATACTTTGATAAGATCAAGACGTGTGTTGAGTTGGATGAACAGAGCGATAATGTTTGCTCCGCACTATGTCATAAAAAAGAACCTTTGATGATCTCCAAGATGTTGCAGGACTCTCAAAAAGAGAGCAATAAGACTGACGACGTGCGGATGACAGACACCATATCCTCCTCGCCACTGGATTCAACCGGACATGTGGTTATCAAGGATATTCTGGACATGATCACTAGGTATAAAGAAGCCCAAAAGAAAAACGATGAAGTCATCAAGGACATCTACAACCCAAAGATGCACTCGCACTTTATGTGAGTTGGCCCCTTAAATATATAATGCATATGGTTTTTTTTTAAAATAAAAAAAAAAGTTTAAATAATAATTAAAAGGCAAAAAAAAATGATGTCTGGTGTAATCTATATACAAAGGCTATTGTTTTTTTCTTCTTTTCTTTTCATAATATAGTTTACAAAGGCTAATCAGCCCTTGTGTAGTTTTACAAATCGTTATAAGTATCCTCCAAGTATTCAATGGCATTGAATACGTGCTTCAGACACACGTCTTTTTCATAAGGTCTGTTCTCTTCAAAGTACTGCTCATAAACGAGGTTTAGGAAGTATGGGTCGATATGGAAGTCATACGAGTTCCCCATCTTGCTGATGTAATTTCTGAAGTGCTCATCTTTGGCCATTGTGTCTGCCAATTCATGCTTCAACTCCGAGTATCTATAGTTCTTCTGGTCCAACTGCTCAACCAAGTCCGAGATCACCAACAAATTGTTGATAATATTTCCGTTGAGGTCGCACATGTTCACCAAAAACAACTCGCTCAGCTCCAAGTTCAATTGGTCAATGCTCTCGCCATTCAAGCTGATGCAATTGTCCTTGTTTGAGTAGTCATCATCACTCATGATCTTATGCGGAAGATTCAAAAAACGCGTTGCCGCTTGCTTTCCAATCCACGTTTTGAGTACTGGGAGGTATAAATGTTTTTTGTATTCAAGGAACTCATCATGGATGGTATTTTCGTTATTGATGTTTTTGTATTCTTTGGTCAATGACTCGTAGTAATTCTCAGGAACAAAAACAGGTATTCTTTGGAAAAATGTTGGCTTCAAAGATATCAAATCATTTGCTTTGGAGAAATGCCTGTTTTTGCAAGTAACCAGGTCCATCTTCATGTTCAAATAGAATCTCTCCTGGTAGGACATATCGTACAAGTACATGTGGATCAGGTCATAGATTTTGTTATCCTCCTCTGTAATATCTTCTTCTCCATTCGATACTTGCTCCCATATTGATCTGATTGCAGTCTTCTCCTTCTCAATCGCCTCTTTACATCTAGTCATCTTATCTTGTCTTTCCTTCTTTTCCATACCAGAGCTTCTTTGTAATTTGTTCAAGTACACCTTCGGGTCTAGCTTGTCTATGTCAGTGGTAGAACTATCAATGTAAAATTCGGATTCCACCAACCACGCCGGAATTTTTTTTTGGTTGTTTTTGAAAAAGTCAAAAAGATAGTTATAGTCACTATCAGCAACAACCTCTCCGTTGTAGCTCAGCCCGGTGATGTCGATGTACAAGCCTGTGTCAACATCGATCAATCTCGCATCAATGTTGTTTTTCCCATTCCCATGGGTTCTTCCCAGCAAGTTCCCCACATCCAAGAAGTACTTCCCGTTTCCGTACCGAGGATCCTGGAGAATGACTGTGTTGTTGGCTAGTTCAGCCAACTTGTGGAGATCCTGAATGGGCATTTGGTAATCAACGTCTTCGTCCCATGGGAAGTTTTGTCCGTTGTAGGACCATGAGAGCAAGTTCCCGTGAGAAATCCAACCTACCAAACCCATCCCCTTGACAAGATTTTCCAAGGTCAGTAGTAAGCTGTGGATGCTGGCTTGTTTCATTTGCAGGTTCTCCTCCAGCCTGTGTGTGTGGAAAAACAATGAGTCGTAGTGGTTCCCTTTGCCCTTGAATTGCAAAATTCCGGAAGGCTCTTCAAAATGTTTGACAGCTTGGGAGTAATGGATCTTGCTGTAATACACCAAAGAATCATAGTAATTTTGCTGGGATCTAGTGAGTGATTTTTGGTGTTTTAATCTTTGCATTGTTGCTTTGATGTTAAACAAAAACTTGTCTTTTGGAAACTCAAATGGTTGCAATTGTTCGTTTTCATTCATATCAAATTCCAAAGCATTGAACTTGGACAATAGCGTCTCTTGATCTAGTGATATGCGGTCTTGGTATTTGCCATAAACACCAAGAGTGTCGTAATTCACACCCATGAGTGGCTTTTGGTCTCTTCTTTTCCGGCTATAGTTTTTCGCAGCTATGTTATAGTACTTTAATCCGCTTGTGAAAGACTCCTGTTTATAGTCAAAAAACTTCAGCATGATTAGGCCTAGCGGATCTGGTTGATTGTTGATGACATGTGAAACTGCTTGCAAACCATAAACCTCAGGTCTCACGTTTGACATCAATCCGACTTGTAAGAATGGGGACAGATAGTAGTCCACATTAGCCAAATTGTCTTTGGCCTCTTTATGTATCCCTTGTAATTTGTGTGGCTGGTCTATGCAAACCAGGTGGGGATCGTACTGGCCGTTTTTGTTTTTGATCATAAAACTGGAGGACGTGTATCTACCAAGCAGATCTTTGATGAATAGACCTTTGGTTTTGAGTGTTTCTGGGAAAGAATCATTTGAGGGCAGAACAGGGTCGCCGAACAGGTCCAAAAGTGGCTTTGGAAGACTCTTGAAGTTCACAGACTTACATGAAACCTGTGCGCCTACTTTGTCCATGAAATGCATTCTCAAAAGATTGTTGTATTGTTTATTTTCAATTATATCATACCACGAAAAGGTGATATTTGACCCATCCTGTATTTGCTCAAGCAAAATGGCCCAGTATAGATTAGGATTCATATCGTAAGGTGTGTGGTTGTTGATTTGATCCAATACAAGATCATTGTTGATGTCCCTAAATGGTATGAACTCATGGTCGAATAAGCTCTCTGTAAGTCCTTGTGTTTTCAAACTGTCTTTGTTTTTTACCAATCCAAATACAATGTTGACTATCCTATGGTATTTAGAGCTCTTTGGATGGTTGACCAAAAATGGATTGTTATGATTATTGAATGTAAACAAAGTTATAATAAATAGAATAAGAACAACAGACCCTACAACAAGCTTGTGCTTGATGCCTGGTCGATGCAGCCCACGGCTTAATAGCTGGTATTTCATTAAGAATCTGGGCAGCTATGGTTTTGAATAGAAGGAATGTTGTTTTGGTTGTGTTTTCAAAAATCGCTTTTAAAAAAAAAAATAGATGGATTTTTAGCAAATGCAGCATCCCCACGGAATTGTCTATAATTTTTGCTCGATTTCTTTTTCTGGCGGTATTTTTTTTTTTTTACAACAACAATCAAAAATTAAAAAATTATAGTTTCAATGTTTTGGACAAGAACTTTATCTAATACGAAAAGAAAGACAGAAAAAAAAAAAAAAAAAAAGGGACTGTTGTGTTTATATTACATGGCTAACGATTTACTCTTTCTTGGTATATATATTGTGGCTATAGGACTTGTAGACGTCCTTGGAGTCCTTTTCGTCTCCTGGAATAATCCACACGTCTTTTCCAACAAAGTTGTAGTCGCCTAAAAACTCAACCTCCTTGAACATGGCATCCTCCAGGTTCTTCATGACTGGGAAGATGTGAGATCTACAAATCTCAGTCATATCGTAACCGTAGATTTCTTTACCGTAGATCAACTCCAAATCCTTCAAAAACTCAAAGGAGTCCTTGTACAGCTTGTTTTTTCCTTCGTTGACTCTACCCATTTCAAACCCAACCATCTTTTCGTACAAGTCTGTGTACAATTGCTGGGTTTTCTTGATGAATTCCCTGTTGACAACACTTGTTTCATTCGGATTCATTTCATTCAGCAAACTCAACTCAGTGAATCTGTACTGTGTTTGCGGGAACTGGGAAGCCCAGTTGGTTATGTCAACAACATCATTAAATTCTTCAACGGTCAAGGTAGGCATGCTGTCAAAGTCACACATGTTGAAAAGAACTATTTCTGTTTCTTCCAAAGACAACAATGACCTTCTGTGGAGGTTCGGATCAACCTTCAGTAACTTGATGCTGCCTTGGGTTTCTATATCTATGCTGTAGAACCACGGCTTGTAGTGCTTCTCGGACAATGCCCTTTCAGCATATTCAATTTTCATCCAGGTATTCAAGTTAGGCTGGAACATGTACCCTTGGAACTCTAAGAAGTCGTATTTGGCAGGAATGGTGTATTCATGGTGCAAAAGATCCATGTAGTTCACTGGCAATATGATAGGACTTTGTTGGTAGAAGGTATTGATCAATGTCTTGTAGTCCTCAACATTAACAAAATGTTTGTTTCTACAGGTAACAAGGTTGAGGGCTCTGTTGACAGCATATCTTTCGTGCGCAGTCATTTCGGTCAAATATACAAGAACCTTGTTGAACTTTCTTTCGAATTCGTGTTTTTTGTCTTTTTCGTCATCTTTTATGGAGTCGTATATTTTCTTTCCAGCCTTGATCATAAGTTTGCGGTCATCTGAATGATTCTTCAAGGTGGTGTTCAAAGACTTCTCAAAGACCTTCTTCAAAACAGGGTTGTCTTTGAAATGGTCTTCGATGTACTCCTTGTACTCATCAGTAGAGAGTCCTTCAAGATCAGACATGGTTTTGTCCTTGGCGTTTTGGAAGTACGAGTAATCATAAGTAGCCCTTTCAGCCCCTTCAAGCTTGACTGCTTGGATGTGTTTGTCTAAGAAATCAGCCAATTTGGGATACATAGCGGGGCTGATGATTTCACTGTTGAAACTCAAACCAGTGATATCGATGTATAGACCAGTATCCATATCAATCAGTCTACCGTCGATGTTGTTGTTACCGTTACCATGTGTTCTGCCTCCCAAGTTTCCAAAGTCTAAGAAGTATCTTCCGTTACCAAATCTAGGATCCTGCATTAAAACAGATTGGTTCAGGTGCTCGGCTAATATGTGCATGTGCTTCAATGGCATTTGGAAATCAATGTCGTCGTCGTATGGGAACGGAAGCCCGTTGTACATCCAACCATACATGTTACCATGGGACATCCAACCAGTGATACCCAATGATTCCAAAGTGGCTGTGAAGGTCTTCAGCATCCCTTGCAAAACACCGGTCTTGAATGTGGCCAAGTTGGCAGACACTTGGGAACGGTAGAATCTGTGGTCGTGGTGGTAACCTTTACCATATGTGTTGATAACTTCATTGGCTTCGGTGAAGTACTTGTACTGAGAAGAGTAATGGTTGTTTACGTTGTAATTCAAGGAGTCCAAGTATGCATTTTGGTTTGGGGTTAGGTCGTCGATGTTCCCTAGTAGTTGGTAGTACTTCTGTTCTAGGTTGAAGGTGAAATCATCGTCTTGTAAATGGGTAAGGTTGTATTCCCCGGTTGTGTACATGGCATCAAGCTTGGTGAAGTCAAGACTCTCAAAGTCTTCTACTAGCTGTTCTGTGTCGATGATGTTCATGGAATCCTTAAGCTTTTCAAATAATCCAGTATTCAAAAAGTTTTCACCAACGGAAGTATCCATGTTCTTCACGTATACCTGCTTGAACACGTTGTCTTTGATATTGATCAATGCGATGGATGTAGGTTTCCTTAGCGAGTTAAAAATTCTGTTCATTGATTGAACATAGTATACTTCTGGTCTGACATTGAAGTTTACCTTTGTTTGTAAGACCTTTGGGTTGAATAATGGGTTGATAAGTCCAGAGTCGTTCAAGTATCTGCATGAATTCCCCAGTAATTCTTTGCTGGCTTTATTATCGATGTGTTCTTTTATGAAATCCTCATCTGAGTATAGTTCTGGTTGGTAAAAAAATATAGGTTCGTATAGTTTGCCGAGAAAGTTCAGGTCAAAAATCTCATCGTTTAGTGTGGAGCAGCTGACGAAATCCCAAACTGGATTTATTTCGTCGTGTATGTTTCTCAAGAAGTTGTTGTACTCAGCATTGCTGATGAAGTCGTACCATGAGAATTCTATAAATTGGTTGTCTGGCTCTGCTTGCTCAAGTTGTCTGAGGATGAAGTTCCAATATAGCACAGGGTCCATGTCATATGGCTTGTTTTCAGAAATGTCTTTGAAAGACTGGTTTTCATATTCGTCAAATGACTTGTAGTATGGCTTGAATGGGACATACCTGTGGTTCAAAATGTCTTTTTCAATGACTTTGTCGGCTAGGTCATAGTTGACCAATGACTCAATGTTCAGGATATCGGAATCCAGTGACATGTCGTCGCCGTCATCTTTATTCAAGTATGAGAATAATTGTCTTATATCGGCTGAGTACTGGCTGTTTAATGGATGTTTGTCATTGAAACTTTTGTACTCGAAGCTATAAACGTCTTCTATTTCTTCAGGCTCGTACAGAGGTTCTTCTTCTTCGACGTCCTCATTGTTGTACATGTAGTCATTTATGTACTGGGTAACAGACTCCACTGATTGTGCTATTATAGTATCCTTGTTGTTGGATACATGGTTGTATATTATTGTAAGGAAGATGGCTATGAGAAAGAGAACAGCAACGATGATTATGCGGAATTTTCTTTTAAGGGAAAACCCCATAGGAGCAAGTGGCATTTTAATGCTTAAGTGAGTGAGGTATTTTGATAGATTATGTGGGGTTAAACGCTGGTTTCTTTTTTTCGTGAAATTTTTCGTTGTTGTTTTTTTTTTTT
>JAJLRV010000170.1:0-41675 GCA_030567235.1 Hanseniaspora clermontiae | reverse complement strand
AAAAAAAAAAAAAAAAAGTGATATTAAAAACAATTGAGTCTTTTTTTTAATTCATGAATTTCGTTTTTCAAGGAGTTAATAATAATAACAGCCAGAAGAGTCATTGCATGTTTTCTTTGTTTTTCTTTTAATAAATAAACAGCAAACGCTGTTAAGAAACAAAGTGCCTATTCATAGTTAGCAGACCCATTTGTCAGTAGCTAGCAGCTTAACTAACCCAATATTTTTTACTGCCTTGCTTTGTTGTACCCCAAATAGAGCTTCCCCATGGACATAATATGATTCATTTTTTTTTTTAGCCAGAGGAGTTTAATCACCTATTTCCCCCCGTGTACACCCAAAAAAAAATGTGCCAAAAAAAAAAAAAAACCTTGTGTTGGAGTTAACACCATTATTCATTACACATTCGTTGGGGAGGGATAAACACTATCAGTGCCAATAAAATGTTCTCTAATATCATTGCATTGACAATGCTCTACATTGCACCAAATGTTACATGTAGTTTTTTTTAAGGTCCAAAGACTAAGACTGAAGGTGCTTTTTACTCTTGCCAATGAGTCTTTTAAGTGGTTTTATATAATTATCTTTTTTTTTTAATCATCACAGCAACATGACTAAAGTGCTATAGGCACTCCTTTTTTTTATAAAAATTCTTAAACATTTTGTGACTTTTTCTTCAGTACTGATGACTCTTTTATTTTGGACATTCTACAAAGAGAGATGTGCGTGTACTCACAAGAATTATATGCTTATTACTTGAATTCTCTTCTTGAGTGTAAAGAAATATGTATTTAATTCAAGCTTTTCAATAATCTAGATTTCAGTGTTAGACATTCTTTTGAATTAATCATTTTTTGACACATTTTTCTTACCATAAATTTTTTGCGCCACCATTTACCCTGATATGATTAGCTTACTATATTAGGAAATACGCAAACCAACTTCCTATTTAGGAAACTCAGAAACAAAAAAAATTTTACTCCTCCTCTTCTTTTTTTTTCTCTAGCTTTGGCCATAAGCGAAAAAACAAATTAGTCCGTAAGGTGGGTTTTTTCTTATTGTTTTTCTACCACATTGAGTACAAAGTTAGTCTACGATACCAAACACACACGATATCATCATTTTGATAATCACCTACTAAACCTCATCAAAACAAACCCCCTCACATATAACTAAATAAACAACACAAATAATGTCACAATTCAATCACTTAGACGCAATGTTATCAGACGATGACGAAGACGAATACTGCCCATTATGTATTGAGCCATTGGATCTTTCAGACAAACACTTCAAACCATGTCCTTGTGGATACCAAGTATGCTCTTTTTGCTACAACAACATTAGAACAAACCCGGAACTTAATGGCAAGTGTCCAGGTTGCAGAAGATTATATGACGATGCCTCCGTAACATACATAACCTTGTCTCCTGAGGAGCTGAAGGTCGAACAAATGAAACAACTGAAGAAGGAGAAGGAAAGAAAATTAAGAGAAAAAGAAAAAAGGGAAATGGCTTACAACTCAAAGAAGCAGCTGTCTTCCATGAGAGTCATACAAAAGAACCTTGTTTATGTCATAGGTGTAAATGCGCCATCTCAAGCCGTAAATCAAGTCACCGGTTTAGTCAACAGCGCAGAGATGGTTCATATTTTAAAGTCCGATAAGTACTTTGGCAAGTATGGTAAGGTAGTAAAATTGGTTGTCAACAAGCTGAGCTCCTCTATCAACAGTTCCTTTGGTGTATATGTGACCTACTCTAAAAAAGGAGAGGCTGCTGAGTGTATAAGTCAGCTAGATGGTGCATTCCTGGATGGTAAGTCAGTCAAGGCTGCATATGGTACAACAAAGTACTGTTCATCTTATTTAAGGGAGCAAACCTGTCCAAACCCAAACTGTATGTTCTTGCATGAACCTAGTGACGAGGCTGATCTGTTCCAGAAGTCAGGACCTGGAAAGTCATCAGCAGCAGGATACCACTCCAAGTCTCATCATGCAGCACTACCTAAGGTTACTCCTCCAATGAGACTATCCGCTCCGTCAAATGCATTGGATTCTGAACATAAGAACTCACCAACTTTGACCAGCTTGGGTACAAACATATCAATGAACAACCATGCCTCTCTATCACCACCATCAACAAGCGTTTCGATAAGCAACAATGGGGGCAACGGAAGCATGGACATATCCATTAACACCCAAACATCTATCAAGCAAACCATCAAGCCATTGAACTCCACTCCTCAAATGCAGCACACAACTGGTTTGAGCAATGTCATCACAGGTGGTAACCCATGGTTGACCAAAGACGACCCAAGCGATGTTGCAAGCAGCGTGTCCACACCACTGGGCTCAAGCCACTTGATTGACTCCAAGATTGCATTGACTTCCTTATTGACAAAGAACACAGGAAACAACACATCAACCACCTTGATCAAGGAGGCTACTACAAGTGCGCAAAACAATATCAAGATCAATAGACAAAAATTGAACGACCATGACTGTGAAGGACATGCCAATGCGATTTTGGACAGCTATGTTGACTTGGTCAGAAACATTGACAACAGCAAGGTCATGGTATTGAACGAGAGTTTGTTGTTCAGCGAAGAGGAGCTGCAGTCCGGAATCCTAGACAAAATCCCAACTTTCATCAATTCCATCACCGTTGAGAAGCAGGCTCAGCCTACAAACATCTACGAAAGCTGTTTGTCAATGCTGTCTGTTGAGCCACATGACCAGGTCGTCGACTTCATGAACTTGGAAAAGGAACTGCAACAGTCTCTGCAAAACGAGCATCAACTGGACATGTTCAACCACCATGAACAGTTTATTGCTAGATACATGCAAAGATACCAAAAGAACAACATGTGGCCGCAAGGAAGCAATCCGCAGCAGGTCATGCAAGGCCCACCACCAGGGTTGGTCAGCCAAGAAGTTGATGGGAACACAGTCAACATAACAAAGCAACTGTTTAGCGGTGTCAACCAGGTTGCATAGTTTATATACAATCATTAAATCTACTTCTGTAATTCATTACTTATTGCTTATATATAAAAATAAAAAAATTTGTCTTTGTCAATTATGTTTACATTATTCTTTTGCTAAAATATATATATGTTGTGTTTCTTTTTTTAGTGGATTTAAGTAAATGTAAACTTATTTAACATAATCAAGAAAAAATAATAGTTGATAGAATTTTGTTTATGCGGGAGTAAACAACAAAAAAAACAGAGATATAAAGATTGACAAAGCAGTCAAAGGTTTAATGTCGTTGTCTTGACGGAAGCACAAACACACAAAGAAGAGAATGTCTCTTGTGAATAGTCGATGTTGGCGTTAATAGAGTTGCTCATTTTTAAAGTTAATATTAAGTGAAGTTATGGCTACTATATATCTGCTTCATTCTGATACGTAATTTCTTTACTTAATTGCATAAGTCTTATACTGATTCCTAAATCGGTTCATTTAGTCCCATCCTCTTTTAGTTGGGTCGCAAATGACACTCCTGTATAGTTTTTGTCTTTTGGTATATAGCAAAACCTTTCCTCCTTTGTATAACTGTGAAATTCCTGACACCTAATAATTTCCTATTCCGGATGATCAGCACAAGTCTCACGTGTTATCTTTACATTTTCAATTCTTATACTTCGTGATTATTTGAAAAGTCCATGTCTATTTCCCGCAGTGTCCATGGTGATATTGCATAAGGGTCTAATCAACGTTATTCATCAGCTCTGAGTGGTATGTTTAACAATTAATCACGTGTAGCTAGTTGGCCAATCACGTGTATCTGATCGTTTATGAGACCTTCAGCTTGAACACTTGAATCACAATTTGATGTGGAAATGCTTATTCACAATCGTCTGCAGCTAATCTGTAGTAAACTCTTTTCAACAAGCAAAGCCTTATTTAAAAATAACCCTCCCCAACATCATAATATTTTGTTATCAATCTGAATCCCAGCTGTTTATGAAAAATGGCCAAAAAAAAAAAAAGAAGTAGTCGATAGCTTTCTTGATGGAAGGGCACTATCTTATTTTTAGTTCATTTTTCACATTAACAGCTGTATGCTCCAAAAGATTAAAATACAGAAGAAGAAGGCGTATATCGTTTATGATTTTCCGGATTTAAGACACTGGGATTTGGCAAACGACAACCCAAAACTGTATCACCCATTCAGATTTTATTATTCTCATTTTTTTTTCCCTCCCCTGGATAATGGAACAATACAAGCTGTTTAAAAAAACATTTATAAATAAACATTTAAAAGCAATTTGGGGGTGTAAATTTTTTGAAAACAAAAAAAAAAAAAATAAGAAAGATCCCATTGGACACATTAAAAGCGTTGTTTACTGCCAAAAAAACAAAAACACTCCTTACTTAGAATTATAGAGTCAAACGAAAGTTTATTCATTCATCACTTAGGTAATTCACTGTCATACAGCTCAAATTGCACCTACTTTTTCTTTTAAACTACAAAAAAAAAAAACGTTTTAACAGAACCAAAAAATCCATTCCCACAATTAAAAGAGTTAGTTAGAAAAAAAACAGGTGTAAACGATCTATATTAAACTACACATTCATTTTAAACTTGTAAAAGCGAATATCTAAACAAGTCCGTACTCGGCAACTAACAAGAGAAAAATAACAATATAAAAACATCTGATACATTAACATCTTTTGATATAATTAAATAAAAACAAGTTATTCTACACATTGATAGTTAATTATTAAGATATTGTATATTAAAGGTAAAAAAAAAAAAGAGAACCCAACAAGTTTAATCTTTCTTTTTCATAACTTCACCAGCCTGGACAAGTAATAACAATAAAAACAAACAACTAACAGTTTATTTACCCATAATGTCAGCTGAAGAAGAAAAAACAACCAAACTATCAGTGAACGGTGAGGAAAGAGAAATCTTCGACTCATCAAACTCTGTTTCCACAATTAACGAGTACTTGGACAATGAAAAAGTCGACTACTCCCTTTCAGACACCTCCTCCGAACCTGGTGCCATAGTGTTCAAGAAAGATGACTTTGAAAACATCATGACTTTTGGTGAACACACCAAAGAGGAGTACGAAGCTCTTCCGTCTTTGACCATAAGAGTGGCTGTTCTCGCCATAGTGATTTCATCTGTTGTCTCAACAATCAACATCTTCTTTGGTGTGAGATTCCCAGCTGTTTCCATTTCTGGTCTGGTTGGTGAACTGGTTGCTTATCCTCTGGGTAAGTTCTGGGAAAGAGTTGTTCCTACCAAGTGGTACTTGATCTTTCCTGCCTACCACTGCACCGAAAAATCAGGATTTTACTGGGCCAAGGTATTCGTCAACCCGGGAAAATTCAACAGAAAAGAACACACCCTAATATACATATTCATCAACCTGGCCATCTCCACTGGTCTGCTTTACAAGCTTGTTTATGAGTTGATCTTTTTCTTCAACTTCAAAATAAACGTTGGTGGCATGTTCATGTTCAATGTAATGACATACATGATTTCCTGGGGGCTGGCCGTGATCATGAGACAAGTCTGTGTCTACCCAACCTCCCAGGTCTGGCCATCAACCTTGGGTCCGTCTGCTTTGCTGGAAACCTTCCACTCAGTCGACAGTGCGAGCAACCTATTGCACCAGGCTATCGACCCTACATCCTGGAATATCTCCAGATTCGGTATCTTTGCCTACACCTTCTGCGGATCCTTTGTTGCTTATTGGTTCTATGACTTGATTCTTCCATTCTTGAGCTACATTGGTGCCTTTATTTCCTGGATCAAACCGAACTCAGCTGTTTTGGGCCAGGTCTTTGGGTTGAAGGGTGGTTTGGGTATGATTCCAATCACCTTCGCATGGCCACAGATCTCTAACATCTCCAACCCGCTTCTGACTCCTGTTTGGTCCTTGACCAATATCTACGGGTCCTTTGTCTTCTGGGGACTGATCATCCTGCCTGCTTTGTATTACTCCAACCAATGGCAAACAGCCCACTTACCAATGATGTCTAATGGTATCTACAACACCAACGGTACTTCCTACGCTGTAGGCAAAGTTATCAACAACAAAACATTGGCTCTGTCCATGAAGAAATACGAGAAGTACTCTCCAGTTATGGCTCCAATTGGTATGATTATGCAGGTCTGCTTGCAGCTCGGGGGCTTTGCTGCC
The DNA here is from genome assembly GCA_030567235.1 of Hanseniaspora clermontiae. NCBI lineage: Eukaryota > Fungi > Ascomycota > Saccharomycetes > Saccharomycodales > Saccharomycodaceae > Hanseniaspora > Hanseniaspora clermontiae. The sequence goes on along the minus strand of JAJLRV010000170.1, from coordinate 35,513 downwards.
ATGATGGTTGTCTTCTTTGATAGATTCTACGAAGACGTATACATGGCCTACAAGAGAATATTGTCAGACAGAAAGAAACACCATCCATCTCCAAATCTAGCCGACTTACACTGGGCCTTTGGGGTCATTTCCTTGTGCATTGGGTTGATTTTGGGATGTGTGTTCTTTGCTCACTGGGAAGAAATCATGCCGATCAAGGGTTTTATTGTGTCCATTGTGATTGGGGTCATCATCATTATCCCAGTCGCCATGATCGAGGGTAAATCCTCATTCACTTTGAGTATGCAAGGTTTCCTAGAGCTTGTTGGTGCCAATTGGTTTAAGGGCAGTCCTCTTGCTGTCACCTACTTCTTCAACACAAGTTCTGGGTTCATCCAACACTTCCAGCATACCATGCAGGGTATCAAGATTTCCATCTACTCACACGTTGACATGAGATCAACCATGATAGTCTTGTTTGCTGCTGGTGTTTGGGGATCTGCGCTATCTTCATTTGTTCCATACTGGATCAGTCATCACGTCGAGGGCATCTGTACCGCTGACAACAAGTACAACCTGACCTGTAAGGGTGTCAAGTCCAGCTACACCTCCAACATTCTGTGGGGGCTGTTTGGCCACCACATCTTTGGACCTGATGGGAGATACAAGATTGTTTTATGGTTCTTCCTGATTGGTGCTATGGTTGCCCTTGTCTCTGTTACTATCAGAAGATTCAGACCACAAAACAAATTCTTCCACAGCTACTTCTCTCCGGTCCTGTTTATGGCCGGTGCCAGTGACCTGCCTACATCAACCGGTATCAACTACCATTCTTGGTTCATAGTCGGGATGCTGTTCAACTTCTTCGTCCACAACAAGCACAAGGGCTGGTGGAAGCGCTACAACCTGATCTCCGCGGTTGGGCTGGACTGTGGTGTTGCCATCGCCGTCATCATTGTATACTTTGCTGTTCAATACCCTGGCGGTGTTAAATCATACAACTGGTGGGGGACAGAAGTTGCTTCCAGCTCTTGTGACTCCAAGGGCTGCCCTTACAAGCCGGCTTCGGGCATTAAGAAGCCTTCTGGTCTATGGTAATCAGAAAACGTAATGACGGATACATACAATGTATGTTATAGATAACACATTGTCTTTTACAAGATATTTTATGCGCTCAGATTTTTTTCTGAGTGTTATAGATAGGAATATATATGCCATTTTTTTTAAAGGATAAAGGCATATACTGCTTTAATTTGTTTTTTTCATTCTGGCTCGAGGGCCCTTAGTCACATGATCAAAATTACGTGTGTGCGTACTCGTGAAACAGAGTTCTTGCAATAACAGTCTAAAGTCCGAAACCAAATCGGATATAACAACGATAAGCTTCCAGGACAGGACAGACAAAGTTGAGCGTATTTTGTCTACCTTTTGCTGACTTTTGTCTATGTTTTTTTTTTTTTTGCCACTGGCTACCACAAAGATAAAGATTAAAAACACGCGTGCGAGCTACCCAGCCGAAAAAAACGACTTTGTCCTAGAGTTCTTGAAAAAAAAAAAAAAAGAAAGAAGAAGCACTTACAGGAACTTCATAAGCAGAAGACAAACAAAAATCCGCTTGAAAGTTTTATTCGGTATAATTCTCAAGCTAGCCACATGTTTTTTTCTCCCTTAGATTCTTTTTTTCTTGTAGCAATGTCAGCATAAATGACAAAAAAATGACGTGTGCTGAAAATATGTCTACAAACACTTAGAATTATTCCAAATTGAGCGTATCAGAACTTGAAATACAGCCAAAATCAGCTATTTTTTGATAATTTATTGGAAGTTACACATTTGAATGTTTTTAAATTAAATTCGTATGTTTCTTTTTTCATTTATAGATCTTATTTTTGAAATTTATGAAAAATATATAAAGAACGGTTCATCATAGATTGATAATTTTATTTTGAATGGGTTTATATTATTTAATTATAGAGAATTAATAATGAAGACCAAAAAATAAAACCCTAATACAATAATAACAAATGTCTGCTCAAACTAAACAACCTATCTCCCTAAAAGTCAATGCCTGTCTATTCGATGTTGATGGTACAATCATCATCTCCCAACCAGCCATCCAAGCTTTCTGGAAGCACTTTGCCGATGACAAGCCAGAATTAGAATGGGATGGTGAACATATCATGCACGTTACCCACGGTTGGAGAACTTACGATGCCATCAAGAAATTCGCTCCAAAATACGCCACTGTTGAATACGCTGATGAGTGTGAGAGAAACATTCCAGAAAAGTACGGTGAATTCTCCGTCCAAGTTCCAGGTTCCGTTGACTTATGTAAATCTCTAAATACCCTGCCAAAGGAAAAGTGGTCTGTTGCCACCTCCGGTACCAGAGACATGGCCAGAAAGTGGTTTGAATTCTTGGGAATTGAAAGACCATCTTCCTTCATCACCGCCAACGATGTTGACCACGGTAAGCCTCACCCAGAACCATACTTAAAGGGTAGAAACAACCTAGGTTTCCCAATCAACGTTGAACACCCAGAAAAGTCCAAGGCTGTTGTATTCGAAGACGCCCCAGCTGGTATTACTGCCGGTAAGGATGCTGGCTGTAAAATCATTGGTATTGCCACCACCTTCTCTGTTGAAGATTTAAAGAAATTAGAAAAATGTGATATAATTGTTAAGGACTTAACCCAAGTCAAGTTGGGTGGTTACGATGCTGAAGCTGACGAAGTTGAATTGATCTTTGAAGACTACGAATGGGTTTCTCCATCTCTACAACAATGGTAAATCAATATCTTGATAGCAAAAAAAAAAAAACAAGTATATATGAATCATAATTATAGTTAATGAATAGAAATCGATAATTTTTTTTTTTTTTTTTGTATTTGAAATAACAAAATAAAACGAAAATAATTAAGTATTCCTTTTGTTTAATAGGGTATGTGACTCACATGCTTGTTCCAGATCCTAAAATGGTTTTACCTATGTTTGATGTTCTTAATCTTCACAACGTTAACTAGATGAAATTTATACTTCTTGACAAGGCTGACAAAGTTCTTAAGAACAAGTCACGTGTACAGAACTGCCAATTCACGTATTTGTGCTTTTTTTATTGTCATTTTCAGTAAAAGAAAAAGTCTCGCTTCCAGCATAAAAATATCAGCCGATTTGTTTCCTTTTTTTATAGACTTGAAAAGGATGTTTATGAAAAACCATACCAAAAAAAATACCACCATAACAACATTTATCAAACACATGAGCAGAGCTAGTAAGATTACATTAGGGTTTTCTGTTGTATTAGCAGTTGGTTCCTTCATAGGTGTTCAGTACATCCAGGATGCTGAGCAAGAAAATATCAGACAAGGGCCAATCAAGGATGCAAAGAGAATGTCTGAGAAGACCGAGAGGAAGCTGTTGATGAACAAACAAGAGCACGAGTACCAGCAGCAGTTGAGAAAACAGTACGAGGAAGTACAGCCACTAAGTGGTAAGATCATAACCGCTGACGATAATAGCCAAGATGCCAAGTAGAGCTTGAGAAGAACACACACTTGTCTCTTTTGTAAATAACCTTGTAAATATACTGTCTTTGGGTTGGTTATATAAATATATAGACACTTATTACATAAGGCATAATGAATAATCATATTATAGTAGATGTATGAGCAAAGAATAAGTGTGAGAACCACTTTGTTTTAGGTTTGTCACAAAACTTACCCTACAAAACACACAAAATTTCTCAAATAAGAAAGACATGTCTCAAATAGGAAGCAGCGCCAAATGCAACTTTTTACCGCTGCAAAAACAAAAAAAAAAAACAACAACAAAATAATAATCGTAAAATATGGCAATAAGGCCACCAGCTAAAAAACAACGACCTTTTTTTTTTTTTTGTTGGGAGATAAAGTGAATGAATATTAACTATTAATCATAAGAGGTGACTACACATTGATTGTTAACTTTGATCGAAGGAGATTTTAATACCACCGTTCAATAAATACTGAATTAATACCAGAAATACCGTCACCTGTTCACTACAATCATAAAGCAAAAAATTCAAAACTTTTTCTTGAAAAAAAAAACAACAGAAACCAACCCTTACAAAGTATTAATTATAATAATAATAATAATAATAAAATTACATCACAAGTTTATTTCTAAACCATGTCGAAACAACTAAACGAGTCAGTCACGCCTGTGCTTGTGAACAATCTTGTGGTAAAAACCAAACGACTTGACTCTTCAGGATCAACAAGAAGCATCGGATCACCTATAGACACATTTCTGGAAACACAAAAGATGTTTTTGAAGAACCAGCAAGGAAATACAAAAAATAGCACTGATAACGATGAAAATGAACTTTCTTATTCGGACCTTGATGATGAGCTGGATGGTGGTGCTTATAGAGAACCGGAGATTGAGCCCAGAGTGTCCATATCGGAGAGTTGCATTGAGTCTGACAGTGACTCCGAAGATATAGAGCATTCCCATACAGCAACCAACCCCAGTGTATACAACACCCACTCGCCGATGTCGATGGTATTTGACACCAAGAGCCATAGCAACCTGCATTTGATTAATGAAAAGAATCATTCCAATTCTCAACGAAACTCACTTTATAAAAGCACTTTCACAACATCAAACTCCTCACTAGATACTGCCGAGGAAAAGATACAGCATGACGAATTCGACCATGCCATTGAAGATGAAGAAGACCAGTTTAACCAGGATGAGGAGGGAAGGCTTCCCTCGGCAGGTAACTACCTGGCAGGCATAAAAGGGTCCGGAAGCACAGTAGCAAGAACAACAAGTATATCGCATAACACAAGACCTAAAATCGACAATCTAGAGCAGGCCATTGCAGCCAGAGCGTCGCCTATACACAACTACAAAAACAGAAGCACTTCTTTCAATTCAGGATTGGTCCAGAAACAGCGCCGGTCATCATCAGGCTCGGGACCTTTGGAAAAAAACCATCCAAACCAATCACACACACAGCTTCTGAAGGACAATCATTCCCCTTTCAAAACGGATTTTGAAAAAGGCGGAAACTTAATGAAAAAGATCAACTCCTCATCACGAAAAAGCACTGATCATGGTGACAAGAAGTCGCACCTGAGAAACCAGATTTTCCCTTCAAAGCCAAGCAACAGCAGCATACCCACACGTTCAATACACGAAGAACAAACTACGAATATTGTAAACTGGAGAACGGACAAGGAGGGTGTTCCTTTGCTGTTGGAGAGCGCCCAAACTAACTCGTTTGTGAGATACTTCTCCAACAAATTCCAAACTTACATGGACACGGAATCGATTGCTAATCTCAAACACTACCACGAAAGACAAGTAATCATTGACAGTGAGTTTGACAAAGACGAGTACATCAAGTTCATGGAATACCCGACCGATGGTTTGCTGGAGATGATGAGCAGTCTGCTGACAAAGATCATCCATACGAATGACAACCTGGATGCGGAGAACAGCAGTGACTCTAACAGGAACAAGATACCAGGCACGAACTTTGATCCATCCCTGATGTTCAGGGGCCAAAACATACCCAAGCTTCCCATCAACAAGTACCTGCAGAGAGCACACCACTACTGCGCAACGTCCAATGATGTGTATCTATCGCTGTTGGTGTACTTTGACAGACTATCGCAGCCGGACAGGGACCCTGCAACGAATGAGCAGATAGGCTTGCCAAAGCTGATTTTGGATTCATACAACATCCACAGACTAATAATCACAGCATTCACAGTGGCAACGAAGTTTTCGCAGGACATATACTTCACGAACAAGAGATACGCCAAGGTGGGTGGGATTTCGGACAACGAGCTGAACAAGCTTGAACTGGTATTTCTGGATCTGCTGAACTGGGAGCAACTAAGCTGCTCGGGGCCAGAGCTTCTGAAGTACTGGAGATTGCTGCATAATTTCTGGGAAAGGGAATCTGTGTCTGCGAAGTGAATATATATGAGTCAAACAAGTAATTTTTAATTAACAAAATAAATAGAAAAAAAAACGCCGTTCTATATACTTCAAGGGAGGCATATGCCAAATGTGACGACCTTGAGACCTGCTGATAGCCAACAAATGATAATTTACTTTTGTTATTGTCTATAATCAAACATCTAATCTCCGCTTGAGACAATAATCTGATCTATGGACAGTCACCTAGCATCCTGGGTTGAACAGAAGTTACACATTTTTCACCCAGGGCCAAAAAAAAAAAAATGAAGAAGGAATAATATCCAAAGCTCAAACTGTGGTTTTATTTGTGGTGGTTGGGAGTACCCATACTGTTTTTTTTTTTACTACAGCCAAAGTCATTCACGAATTCGCACTGGTTACAAAAAAAAAATTGTGCTGGGGTGGTGAATAGTCATAATCATATTTAAGATGACGGTGTGGGGGGTTACTTCACAAAAGCAATTGAAAATACTGAAACCATATAAGAAAAGACAAAGTATTTTCAAAAACACCTTTTGTTAATTCCCAAACAACAGCATCAGAATAGAAAGACCCTGTTCATACACACACAATGTCATCTCCACAAGAAATTCAACAAATCTTCCAACAGTCCATGAACATTTCAGACTCCCCAAACAGAGTCTCCAAGTCTCCAGTCCAGTCATTCATGAACTCTTTACCACACAGACAATCTGTCTCCAAGCAAAAGACCCTAAAGCCATTCTTCTCTGGTGATGTTAAGGTTCTGCTTTTGGAAAACGTTAACAAAACCGCCATTGATATTCTAACCAAACAAGGTTACCAAGTGGAGTTCCACAAGGCTTCTTTGGATGAAGAAACCCTTATCGAAAAGATCAAGGACGTCCACTGTATAGGTATCAGATCCAAGACCAAGTTGACCGCTAAGGTCTTATCCCACGCCAAGAGCTTGGTTGCCATTGGTTGTTTCTGTATCGGTACCAACCAGGTTGATTTGGAGTACGCCACCAAGATTGGTGCTGCTGTCTTCAACTCTCCTTTCTCCAACTCCAGATCTGTTGCTGAGTTGGTCATGGCTGAAGTTGTCTGTCTTGCTAGACAAGTCGGTGACAGATCCATTGAGCTGCACACTGGTACCTGGAACAAGGTTTCCAACAAGTGTTGGGAAGTCAGAGGAAAGACCTTGGGTATCATCGGTTACGGTCACATTGGTTCTCAATTATCTGTTCTAGCTGAAGCCTTCGGTATGCATGTTATCTACTACGACGTCGTCACCATCATGTCCATTGGTATGGCCAAGCAAGTCGATGACTTCAACGAATTCTTAGGCCAAGCCGACTTCTTGACTTGCCATGTTCCGGAAACCCCAGAAACCAAGAACTTGTTGTCTTTGCCTCAATTTGCCGCCATGAAGGATGGCTCTTACGTCATAAACGCATCAAGAGGTACTGTTGTTGATATCCCAGCCTTGGTCCAAGCCATGAAGGTTGGTAAGATTGCCGGTGCTGCTTTGGATGTTTACCCACAAGAACCACCAAAGAACGGTGAAAGCTTGTTCGTTGATTCTTTGAACGACTGGACCTCCGAACTAGTCTCCTTACCAAACGTCATCCTAACTCCACACATTGGTGGTTCCACCGAAGAAGCTCAATCCGCTATTGGTATCGAAGTTGGTCAAGCTTTATTCAAATACATCAACGAAGGTAACTCCGTTGGTTCAGTCAACTTCCCTGAAGTCTCCCTGAGAGGCTTGTCTTTGGACCAAGAAAATACCGTCAGAGTCTTGTACATCCATCATAACGTTCCAGGTGTTTTGAAGGTTGTTAATAACATTTTATCCGACCATAACATTGAAAAGCAATTCTCCGATTCCCAAAACAACATCGCTTACTTGATTGCTGATATTTCTAATGTTGATACCAAGGACATCAAGGACATCTATGACAAGCTAAATGCCACTGAAGCCAAGATTGCCATCAGATTATTATATTAGATACACCGATATATATATAAGAGAGAAGAGTGATTTGTGTTAAACTTTAAATAACCATTTTAAATTAAAGAGATTACTTCAAAGATGAGTCAGCTTATGTCCGACCTGCTAGCTTGAGTAAGGGTGTTTTGCCTCACACAGAAGAAAAATCCAAAAAAAAAAAAAAAAAAACACTCTTACCCACCCATTTTGCCTCTTCTTTTATGTTATTTTTTTTTTCCTTTACGTGATCGCCTACGGTGGCAAATTTGTTAAGTTTACACGAAATTGGTTTACAAACAATTTTACAAATAGAGAATTGATAATAACACCCAAAAATCATACCATTCAGTACATCAACAACACTGGAAAAATAAGAAATGTCTACTGCTGAAGCACAATCCTACATTTCTTTGTTAAAAGACGCAGATGTGTCTGTTCAATACCTTGCTTTGGAGAACATCTTGAAGGTTATTGACCATGCATGGCCTGTAGTCTCACAAGAACTTATCACATTGGAGAACTTATATGAAGATGAGTACTTGGAAAAACACCCCGATCATCAACACATCTCTGCTTTTATAATCTCCAAAATCTACTACTATTTAGGTAATTTTGACCAAGCTATCAAATATGCCTTAGGCTCTTCGAAGTATTTCGATCCAAGTGTCATACAAAACGATCTTTTTGTTGAAACCATAGTCACAAAAAGTTTGGAAAAGTACCTTTCCTTGAGCAAGGGTATCTACGAATCCCAAGAACTAACCAGAGACGAACAAATCTTATTCAATGAGCTAAAGAAGATTTTCTATAACATATTTGAAAGATCATTGGAAAATGAAGAATATATGATCGCATTGGGAATCACCATTGAAGCTAATGATCACAGTGGTGTTGCCAGAGTCTTTGACTCAGCCATCATTAAGAAACCTAGCGCTTACATCCAAAAGTTGATTTCCTTTGCTTCCTCATGTGTTGGAGCTTCTTTCTCAAACAAAGCATTAAAAGCTCCTTTTTATGAATATCTATTCTCAAAGGCTTTAGAATTGAGCAGCCCAGACTACAACAACGCTGAAAAATTAGCCTTTTTGGCCAACGACTCAAAACTATTCATCGCTTTGTTCCAAAAGCTAGCTGATAGTTCCCTAAGTGGATCAGAATCTGAAGGTTTGGACTATCAATTTGCCTTTGACATCGAAGCAACAAACAACTACTCTTTGATAACTGACATTTTAAATGCCATTCCAAGCATTTTTGCTGAGGAAAAGGCTAATGACATACGTAACATCTTAGAAGGTAATGCCTCTGTTCACTTAAAGAGACATGGTTTGAACAAAAACAGATCTATTGACTTGGCTATCTTAAAGAAGGCCAAGTCTTATCTAGACGGTAAATTTTCTGTTTTCCACAATGCAGTTGCCCTAGCTAACTCATTTGTTCATTGCGGTACCGGTGATGATAAATTTGTAAGAGATAACTTAAACTGGCTAGGTAAAGCCAAGCACTGGGCCAAATTTTCTGCTACTGCTTCCTTAGGTGTTCTACATAGATACGATGTTGATAATGCGGAAAAACTATTACAGCCATACTTGCCATCTAACAAGAACCCATCCAGATTTATAAAGGCTGGTTCTCTTTATGGTTTAGCTATCATATTTGCTGGTAACGCTGGTAGAGACAGAATCACTCAGAAGCTAGCCAACATATTAGACGAAAATATTGACAACATTCAAGAAGATGGTACTCAAATATTACTTCACGGTACTTGTTTAGGACTTGGTATCACCAGTATGGGAACAAACGATGGCCAAGCAAAGAACTTGTTGACCCATGCTTCTAATAGTGATATTGCTGCATGCAGTGATGCTGCTCTATACGGTTTAGGTTTAACCTCATTAGGTAAAGCCGATAAGGCTGCTTTAGCAACAGCCACTGATCTTGCAAACTCTTCCAAACATAACAACATCATCCAAGCTGCTGGTTTGTCCATTGCGTTAAACATGTTTGAGCAAGCCCAAAATGCTGACGAAAAGATTCAAGAGCTATTAACTTCCAAAAACAATTTCTTAAGATACGGTGCTCCTTATACCATTGGTATGGCTTATGTCGGTACCGGTGACAACAAGGCTATTGAATGGTTGTTGGAATTGGCTGTTACTGATCCTGATGACAACGTCCGTAGAGCAGCATCTACCAATCTAGGATTTGTTCTATGTAAGGACAATGCCCAAGTACCAAAGTTGGTCAGTTTACTAGCAAGATCCCATGATCCTTATGTTAGATGTGGTTCCGCTATGGCTTTGGGTATTTCATCTGCTGGTAAGAACTACATGCCAGCCGTTGATATCTTAATGACTTTAACCAAAGACCCTACTGACTTTGTAAAACAACATGCTTTCATTGCCTTAGCTATGATTTTGATACAACAAACAGAAAAGTCCAACCCTATAGTTAAAGAAGTCAATGAACTGTTTGACACTATAATTTCTACCAGAAGAGTTGAAACTTTAACCAAGTTTGGTGCTTGTTTGGGTCAAGGTATAATGAATGCATGTGGTAGAAACGGTACCATTCAACTAGAAAATCCAGAATTCGAAACCATAAATCCTCTACCAGTTGTTGGTGTAATGATGTTCACACAATTCTGGAATTGGTTCCCTCTAGCACACTTTATGAACTTGGCATTCACTCCATGCAACGTTATGGCAGTTGCTGCTCCAGGCTTCAGTGCTCCAGATGTTTCATTCCAATGCCATACTAAAGAAGGGGTATTTGACTATCCAGAAATAACCAAGGAAGAGGTTTCCAAAAAACCAAGTAAGAATAAATCTGCCGTGCTATCTACATCCAAGCTAGGAAAGACCAAGACCAAGATCCAACAATTAATACAAAAAAGAGAAGAATTAAAAGCTGAACTGAAGGAAGAACAAAAAGCCAAGAAGGAAAAAGACGCTAAGGCTGAGTTAGAAAAAGAAAAGAAGGTATACCAAAACAAGAACATTTTCTCCCAACAACCTTATAAACTTGATAACTTCTCCAGAATCTTGCCAAATCAAAGCAAGTATGTTTCTTTTGGTAAAAACGACCGTTATGTTCCTGTCAGAAAATATAAAGGATCTTCAGGTGTTATTATAGTGAAAGATTTACAACCGGCTGCAGTCGAGGATAAAGAAGCTGTTTATAATGTCCCGTTCACCCTAGAAGCCCCAAACACCGAGTTCAGAATCAATGAAGATATCAGTCCAGATCAATTTGAAAAGCTCCAAGAGTCTTTAGGCCAAGAACCAGATGTTTAAAATGTTATTCATATATATGAACTTAATACAAAAAGAAACTGTTTTTTGTTTGAATTAATGGTTATAAACACTTTACTAAAAAAAAAAAAAAAATTAAAGAAAAGCAGCTCTATATATGTTTTTTTTATGAAAATCTACTCAAAGCAGTATCAACTTCGTCTCTGTAATCTTCTGAAATTTCTCCGTTTTTGACTCTTTGTTGTCTATTTCTTTCAGATTTTTCTTTTTCCAAAGCCTGTTGAACCTTGACCTTTCTGTCATCAATGATATTCTTAGTTTTCTTTCTCAAGAATCCTCTCAAACCAGAGTTCTTAGCCTTGACATCTGGTCTAATTTCAGGAAGCTTCTTTTCTCTTTTGTCTTCAGGGTTCAAGCCCATCATAGTCAGGTCTTTGGTTTCTAGTCTGGAGTTGGTGGCTGTCTTGTTAACAGTACCGATGACGTTTGGATCCAGAGAAATACTGTCTGCAGGTATCTTGTACAGCAACCCTCTGACTTCTTGTTCTTGTCTTTGCTTGGCTGTTTCAAATGGATTGGCTTCTAGTGCATCGTAGTTGGCCTCACCAGCACCTGGAACTATGAGGTTCTGTATACCAGATTGGTGGCCCACAGACAAAAGATCTTCAAAAGGTACGAATTTCATATTCTCAATTTTGTTCCCTGGGAACAAGTGGGTCATGTATGGTGTGTTTCTGTGTGTGTTGAAGTTGGCACCTCCACCAAAGACAGGCTTGGCCATTTTATTTGTTCTGAAACAATCCTTCCATATAGTCACATGCGGACCTCTCCCCATAGCTAGTAAACCAGTGTCGGAGATTTCCAAATTGGTTCCAACAGAAGGTAAGTTTTCTAAAGTATGCAGCTCCTTGAACATTCTTACATCCCAGATCTTCAAAGTCTTATCAAGCGAGGTGGTGGCCATGTATTTACCAGATCTGTCAATGGCCAGATCAGTTATTCCTGCACGTCCGGACAACAACTTAACAAGAGGAGTTGACATGTTTGGAGCCCATAGAGTAACTTGACCGTTTGAGTGACCCAAGTGCATGACAGCATTGTATGGGTTATAGGCCTGACACTTGGTAGGACCCATCTTGGTTCTCAACTCAGCAACCATAGTACCTGTAGAAACATCTTGGTACTTCAAGAACCCAGTACCACCAGAAGTTGCTAACAGATAGTGGTATGGCATAAAGTTCATGTTGTGAACATCTACATGCTGTTTCATTCTGTGCAATTCAACACCTTCGTGGTCGTAGATGTATACTCTTTGTCTTTGTGCAACCGCAATGTACTGTTCATTTTGCAGATAGGTACCACAGTTGATGGTTTCATTGACGTTCAATTCAAATCTTAGCTCACCTTTTCTCCAGTCCATGGATGCTATGTGTCCACCTTTTTTACCTAGCAGTAGCATGTGTGTACCAGTTTGATTGAAATTCACAGCATAAGGACCAAATTCATTAAGTTTTAAGTTTATGGCCTTCAGTTGGGTGGTTTTGTCAACGCTTTTGTATATTTCTTCTTGGGTCAATTTGAATGTCTTTTCTAGCTCATTTTCAGCTTCAATAAGACCTTGGTTTTCTTGGAGCAAGTATTCGTTTGCTGCAGCTGCGTGGTTCACAAATTCTTTGTAATTTTCATTGGCTTTATTAAGCTTAGCTTTCAGCTTTTTATCTCTTGACTTGTTAATGGTTTGATTGGATATTTTGCCAGTGCCTCTTTCAAAGTCACGTTGGTTTTCTCTTTTGAAGCTCTTCTTTTGCTTCTCTTTGTCTCCCACAGCCATAATTTATATTATATTCGAGTTTTGGTATTAAACGGTAATTGTTTACTAAAAGGTGGTTTTATTATTATCTGGGGTTTAGAGCTGTTTTTACTATTTCAATTGTTACAGAAGCCACTTGATATGGCGTAGAAGATTCCCATCTTTAAAATCTTTCATTTAGAAAGGAAAAAAAAAAAGAAAACAGAAAAACAGTAAAAGATGGCGATTTCCCAATTGGGAAACATGCTTTAATTTTTTTTTTTTTGGCAAAACAAAAAAAGAAAAAAAAAGACTTATGTCCGATTGAAGTCATGTGACCACAAACCCAATCACCTCATTGAAATTCGTTTATAAAAAAACAAGTGATTATTTTCAAAAAAAATCCAAAAGGGCATAGCTTTTGGACTTATTTTTGGCTTTCTCCTATACTATGACATTTCTTTTAGGTTGTTTTTTAAAAAAATATCCCTTATTGCAAACTCTGCATTTTGGCTTTGGTTTAGTGGTATTTCTGTTACCGGCTATAAGAATAATGCAATATTATTTTCAGTCAATTTTGCATATTCAAATTTCAAAGAACATATGTTTGACATACTGTCTTGGGCCATTTGTATATAAACAGATGAGTTTTTATTGAATACCATCGCAAGCTTACTTTTTTTCTTTAAAGAATATTATTGCTAAGTGAAGAAAGCTGCAAAAGCCATTTTTAACCATTTCAAAAAGCTTACTATTGAACAAAATGTATTAATATAATTATAGTTTGAAATAAAACCAAAAAAGATACTATTACAGCAACAAAAAAAACTTTGCTTTACACTTTAGTTACGAGTTTACCATCTGTTAGTATAAACCCTTCATCGCTTTTGATTTAATTCTTCCCTTTGTGAATATCATACAAACGAAACGCTACACGGTTCTGTTTCAACTTCTGTTTATTTCACCAATCCGAAAAATTTAGACCTCAAAAAAAAAAAAAGTAATTAAATTAAATTATTGAAAACTTCAAACCCAAAGAGAAATATCTTTTAGATCACACAATGTTCAGATCTCAAAACACCAAGTTTTTTTTAAACAACTCTGCTAACATATTAAAGAAGAGAGCTTACTCTTCTAAAGCCAGTCCATTAAGATCAATCAAAACGTCAACTTACGCAATTGTAGGTAGTATCTTTGTAGCTGGATCTCTGTACTACGGATTCAACGCCAGATCCGCTATACACGAATACGTAGTTTGTCCATTAGTAAGAATATGTACTCCAGACGCTGAAAACGGTCATAAGTTTGGTATCTGGTGCTTCAAGGTTGGTTTGGCTCCATGGTTGTACTTTGACAAGGACGATGAAGTCTTGAATGTTGATGTCTTCGGTAAAAAACTAACCAACCCTGTTGGTTGTGCTGCTGGTTTGGATAAAGACGGTGATGGTTTAGACGGTATTTTGAATCTTGGTTTTGGTGCTCATGAAGTTGGTTCTGTCACTCCAAAGCCACAACCAGGTAACCCTAAGCCAAGATTCTTCAGACTATCAGACGATGACGCTGTTATTAACAGATATGGTTTCAATTCCCAAGGTCACGAAAACTTACTAAATGCTTTGAAAAAGAGAGTCAGCAAATTCATGAAGAAGGCTGGCATTGATCCTAAATTTATGAACGAAGACGATATGGAAACCTTGAGAAACACCAACTTATCCTTGAACAAAGACAAGTTCTTGCAAATCAACTTGGGTAAAAACAAAACTGGTAACGAATACGAAGACTACTTGAAGGGTGTTGAGAACTTCCAAAAGTTTGCTGATGTTTTGGTCATCAATGTCTCTTCGCCAAATACTCCAGGTCTAAGAGACTTGCAAAACGAAGCTAAATTGACTGATTTATTGTCTGCCATTGTTTTGAAGAGAGACGAACAAGTTTCTCAGGGTAATGCTCTACTTCCAGTCAAAAACGACCATAAACCACCAATCCTGGTCAAAATTGCTCCTGATCTATCTGAAGTTGAATTGAAATCCATTGTTGCCTCCGCCAAAAACTCTAAGATTGATGGTATCATTATTTCCAATACTACCATTGCCAGACCTGATAATTTGAAAGCCGGTGAACAATTGAAGAACCAAGCCGGTGGTTTGAGTGGTAAACCTTTGAAGCCAATTTCCTTGAGAGCCTTGAAGATTGTTGCTCAAGAAGCCAAAGGCTCTGGATTGACTTTAGTTGGTTGTGGTGGTATCTCTACAGGTAAAGACTGTATAGAATTTGCCAAAGCCGGTGCCTCCTACATCGAGCTTTACACATCATTTGCCTACTCTGGTCCTCCATTAATTGCCAGAATTAAGGATGAGATCACAGCCGAATTGAAGAAGGAAGGTAAAACTTGGATGCAAATCATTGGTGAAGACCTTGAGTAATCTGGATACAGAGAATAATGGAAAAAAAATAAATAAATAAGATATCTATTTTTCTTTTTTAAATTTACTTTTGCTTAATAATAATAAAAAACAAAAACAACCAAAAAAAATGATCTTTAGTTTTCTAATACTAATAATGCATTGTATCATTCAAAGTGTATATACCGAACTATTTTTTGTAATAAGCCACTTAGATATGGTAGTAACTCAATAAAACCAAGACTATGACAACAAAGCTGAAATCAACTAAAGCACCATTGACAACACCAAACCAGGTCAATGCAGTGGTGACAACTTTATGAAGATCGAATGGAAGGATACCATTTGGAACAAATTTCAAGTAAGAAATAATAGTACCACCTGGAGTCTGTTTATATTTGGTTAACTTCTCTAGTCTATTGGAGTAAGCAAAGTTCAAAGAAACACTCAAGACTTCCAAGGTAGAGAAAATCATCAAGAAATTTTTTCTGTCGTTGAAGAAGGCACCCAAAGCAGTGTTTTGAGGATGTGTTAGTAGGTACAAGTATGGCATCAGAATGAAGAACCATTTTATGAACAGCAGTCTGTATTGGAATTGTTTTAATTTGGCACTGTGGTAGACTTGAACTTCTGGCTCTACAAAAGAGGCGCTTTGCTGACCAGATGTACCTTCAGCACCAGGCGCAAAGTTCTTCATCATGTTCATCATTTGGTCCATTCCACCATCTTCGCCTCCTGGCATGCCCATTTGCTTCATCATTTCCATCAAGTCAGGCATTCCTTCAGGAGCACCGCCCATTTGCTGCTTTTGAGTCAATTGCTTCAGCAAATCCATGCTTTCAGCTTCTGTTGGCTCAGCAATTACAACAGGCTTTGGCTTGTCCAGTATACTGTCGGCGTCCATCAAGGAGTTGGCACCACCGGTGATCTTTTGAAGTCTGTTGGAACCAGCCCCTTTAGACTGCATTTGTTGTTTTCTTTTTTCTCTCAAAGCCAACTTTCTTTTTGTGTTGGCATCAACATCAGATGATTTGTCACTCATTTATTATTATTTGTACTTTGCTAAGTGTTTGTGTATTTTGTGGTTTACCCAGATTTCTTTATAGAGTCTAACAGATAAACAAGCAATGTGTGTTCGTATTCCAGACCTTTTCTTCCCAATAGATAATTCACCTTTTTTCGTCCAAAGGAAAAAAAATTTTTAAAATATTTTTTTTCGGCCCCTCCCTTAACACAAACGCTACACGATATTTGAATTAATCAGTAAAGAAATGTTCTTAAAGGTTCTAGAAACATGGCTAAGAATATACACAGATCAAAATTATTGTTGAAGATTAATATATCCATATATAACACAACTATAAGTACTTGGTGGTGATTGTATCAAATGACTCGGAAAGAGCTTTGTGTTCAACTAAGTATGGGTTTTTGTGTGTGGTTCCGTTCAATTCACAAATTTGGGCCAGTTCCTCTTTTAAAGATTGAATTATTTCCTTACTATCATCACCGGTTTGCAAATAGTAGTTGATCTGGGCAATTAGGAAGTACTCGTAGAAAGTACCTTGTTGAGACAAACCCTCCTCGGCCTTGATCTTGCTTATCAATTGCTCAGCTTCTTCATAGTTCTTGTTGGATAGTTGTAAGTTGATCATTAGCAAGTTGACAAACAAGTTGTTGCCTGATGAGTTAAAAACTAAATCTTCCACAAAGTAGAATCCTGTTTCCTTGTTGTCAGAGTCCATAGAGCTGACCCCATAAACTAATTCCAAGAAAGATAGCATGATTTCGTCTTCGCTAGATATGTCAACTTTATCATTCAAAAACTCGATCAATCCTTGTAGATAGTCCCAATTTTTCAAGAAAGATGCAATCTGCCCTAGTAAAAATGTGAATTCCATGTATGGGTATAGGGAATCGACACCAGAACTCAACAGATCCTTAATCAAGGTTTTGTATATTTGAGAAATAGTCTTGAATACATCTTCTAAAGCGGAGGTATCAGCTCTTAAAAGAATTTTAAAGTACAGAGTCAAAGCGTAATTGACAGTTGGCAGGTCTTCTATGGATAGGATATCAGCTTTTATATCAATGTCTTCCAAAAGGCTCTGACTTGATCCAGAGTCTATGATGGTTATGTACTTGTCAAACAACATGGCTAGTTTGCTGTCACTCTCAGATATGATCAGTTGCTGGTATTCTAATTTCAGATCACTAGAGCTGTCGGAAGGTCCATTGTTTATGTAGTTGTCAATGATGGATAGTGATTTGTAGAAGAAAGTTGAATCACTGGTTTCCAGTTGAACATTTTCACTGTAGTTGCCAGTGTAGTAGTTTTTTTTGATGTTATATATGCTGTTGCTAGACATAGATATATGTATAAAGAGTGTTGTATGTGGTTATTTCTTGTTTTTACCCACTACCAACCTTCAAAATCAAATAACATTTAAGTATAAGTATAAACAACACACCTAATATTTCAAACACCAAAGGGAAAAAATTTTTATTTTTTTTATTTGTTGTTTTTGTGTGGAGTGTTACCCGCCGAAAAACTAACAACTGCCTATTCTGGAAACACATATTTTAATCCCGTGCAATTGCACGTGCAAGTCCCAGTCAAACAATTGCCGCTTGTTCTTATTCAATTAAATCAAAAAATAATAATAAAATAGGGGGAAAAAAATACAAGATTCAGATACTCCCCAAATAAAGATAATAAAAAAAAAAAAAGGGTTAAAGACTACGATAAATACACCAAAAAGTCTACAGAACTAATACAGCTCCTTCTTTTTACTTTCATACATAAAAAAAAAAAAAAATGGCACTGCCAACAGACAACAATCCGTTGTTCTCCAATGACACAAATTCCAATATACAAGACAGCATAGACGAAAGAGAAAGGCTGTTTGCTGACAGAAGAGACCCCAGCAGCCATACATTCAAAACAGATGAAGGAGAGCAAATGACTTTGAAGTACAACATGAATGACATTAACTCATATAGCACATTTGAAAACAGAAAGGGCTCTGGAAGTAGCGAAAACAAAGAAATGATGAACCTGATTGATGATGAAAAGAAGCTTCAGAACTTGAATAACCCATGGTTGACTGAGGCATACAACGTTGCCACAAGATTCTACGATGCGGATTCCAAGCTGGAGTATCAAGACAGAATGCATCTAAGTTCCATTTACAATAAAATAAGAGATGCCCAAATCAAGGGCATGTATGGTGGGGTCATTGCAACATTCACACTGCCCTATTTGTGGATATACCACAAGAACGGTGGTGGTGGATGGGCTGCCTTCACCAAGAATGGGTCCAATCCTGCAGTCAGAGCAGCATTTTTGAACGTGAACAGAAAGCTGCCAAGAATTCTTGTTTTTTCCATGTTCGCCATGCTCATTGGGGGTAACATCAATGGGACATGGGCCTACAAGAGCCAGGCCCGCAAGCTAGAAAACAACATGGGCCGTGGTGATGAGGGCATTTACAACCAGTACCAAATCCTTCAGATGACACAGGCCTTAGAGAGCTACAAGTGGGAGCACTATTTCAGAATAACCAGCATTGACTCAACCAGGAGACTGAGGGACCCAAGAGAGTCTATAGCCTCTGTTCTTGACAAGGCTGATGAGTACACAAAGAAAAAAATGGACTCTGGGTCACCTTTCAAGGGGGGAGTATCTGAGAGAAACGTATTCAATACAGTTGACATAGAAAAGGGGGAACAGGAGCTGTACGAAAAAACAGGCCAAAGACAGCTGAACGGTGTGCCAATGTCGCCAAACTCCAGAAGATACAAACTAAAGCAGGGCGAAGACGACATGAATGAAGCCGGAGATGCGGAAGCTTTTCCAGGCTCTAACCCTGCTGACAGCTCGTATGATGCAGACAGCAAAGATCCTTTTTTCCAGAACAAGGGCGATGGAAAGAAGAACTGGTGGGACTAAGGCTGCCTTTCAAGTATGGTAGATTAAGCAAACTCCTGGGATATACCAACACGTGTAATTAGATTATATTTTTTTTTGGATTTTCCCGTCCCGATGAATGTTTTCTTTTCTTTTTTTTTTTTCCCCCTGGTGAGAGGCCAACTCCATTTTGTTCATCGACGTTTATGCCTTTGTGCACTCTACATTGTCTAGATGGCAGAAGTACAAGAAAGGACTTCAAATAAAAAACACCAAAAACAAAACAGCATAGTAACAGTTTAAAGAATACAACATAATGTCTAGTGATCAAGAAGAAAACACAAAGACGCCTGATACTTTCGACAAGCAAGCGCTACTTAATGACCCTGAGCATTTAAGAGCTGTTAGAGGAGCCAACAGATACTTTGCCACTGAGGAAGACCTCAAGAAACAAACCATGGGGTCCGATGCAGATGTAGATGACTACAAAGAAGAAGAGCTTTGCAAGCTTTGTTTATTGCCAGGACATTTTGCAAGGGATTGTAAAACCATAAAGTGTGATTACTGTGGTGTTCTCAATGACCATCCCTCATACAAATGTGACAAGGTCATCAAGTGCTTGAAGTGTGGGCAGATGGGACACATTAGAAAAGAGTGCCCAGTCACCCTCCACAGAGGAAAGCCTCAAGGAATTTCATACAGAGAGACTGCCAAGACAAACACACTCCCTGGAGTCGGGCTTTACTGCAGAACCTGTGAGAGCAGAAAACACAACAGGGAGAAGTGTCCTGATATTTGGAGATCATATAAACTGCTTGATGAACAAGAGAGCAGTGCTACTTTGAATGCACAGCTTATATTCTGCTACAGATGTGGTAACAAGGGCCATTACGGAGACGATTGCAGGCAGATGAGCGGGTACTCTTATAGCTCTGTTGCAGGTGCAAATCTAGAGAATGAGTCGGCCTTCTCGATTTTGAACTTACCAAAGAGATTGTCCAGCGAGTACGAAAAGATGCAGAGAATGGGTTCTCAGAACTACTACGACAATGTCAGAGAAACGACTGCCAGAAAGACCTTCAACAGACCTCCTGTATCGTACCACAGCAGGAACAGTGGCAACAGAAAGAGCAGTGGGTACGGTAGCAGATACAACAACGGCAGCACTAACAACCAATATAGCAGAGGTGGAGGCAGTAGGTTTGAAAACAACAGCATCAATTACCCAAGAGGAGGCAGAATATAGAGTAAGTCACGCACGGCTGTTACCGACAAGAGTTGTTAACTGCTTTTTTTTAAAAAAAAAGTAGAATTTCAAATTAGATCATGGGTTATCAGCCCGTTTGCTTCTTAGTTGCTTTTTTTTTTCCCCCGTCAATATATAAGAAGCGCCTGTAAAAAAAAAAAAAAAGAAGAATGACCACTTATAAGGTGAAGAGACTTTTGTTGAGATAAAGACAACCACACCAAATAACCATAATAAATAAACAGAAAATGTGCTGTACACTGATACTAGTAGTTTTAGCTATCTTCTTTCCATTCGTGCCTGTTATATACTTAGAGGGGTTCTGTTCAAAGGATCTTTTGCTGAACATACTACTTATGATGCTGGGGTACATTCCAGCAGTCATCCATGCCTTGTACTTGATTTTCACCACTGACAGAAGACACTCACAGGGATACACAGATTTGGAAATGCAGCGTGGCTCTGACAACGGATACAGCAGAGGCTGGTCTGACAGAGGCACCCATGAGCAAGCAAGCAGAGCTGCCAGTCCACCACCCCAACAAGCCGACGACTCAAAGAGCGCTCCGCCACCTTATTCATTTGATTAGGGGGATTTAGCTTCTCATATATAAGGCATTTAAACCAAACAGATTTTAGTAGGAACAAATTCAATTCGTTTGAAGCAACCTTATTTTTTTTTTTTTCTGTATCTATGAGGAATGATCCGTATCCATGCCTGGAAAATGTCTTTTTTCCTCACCCTGTTGGCAATGCCCCTTGAAGGAGCTAAACACCAAAAAAAAACCCCCCCACATAGTCTCTTCTGTCTTCTTTCTTTTTGAATGGCAGGTACTACTTGGAAGTCATCAGACGTGGTCACGGTCAACAGCAACAAGTTTCAGTCACATTTGACGAGCCTGGACAATGTCAGCGATATTAAAGAAAAGCTCGATCTGCTCATAGAGGGCAACAAGAAAATCCTAAAAGCGTCCCACAAGCACATCTATGCGTACCACATACCAACAAATAACACGTTTGGGTTCTGCGACGATGGTGAGGCAGGAGCTGGCGAGCATCTCTTGAAAGTACTAAAACAATACAAACCACAAACAAACAGCCTGCTGGCTGTGACAAGGTGGAACAAAAAGAAAATCAAGCTTAGGCAGCAGAAGATTCCAAATAATCCTCAAGTGTGGAGTTCTAGTTTTGAGCTAGCCGTTTGAATCTATTATATATAGAGCTTTTGTTTTAATAGGTCATAAACGAAATCACATTTGCTGGGATTGGTTTTCGAACTCGGAGTAATGGTCAGTCCAGTACTTGTATCTTCTGGCAGTGTCGTGCTTCAACCCCAAGTCTGTGATGTGCTGGACTTCTTCCTTTGTAAGCTTCAAGTCTGGATCGTCATTGACAAAGTTCTGGGCGTCCTCGATTCTTTCAAACTTTGTTGATGTGGTGACTGGTAAGACGTTCATGGCAATGGTATAGGCCAGCAAAACAACAGTGTTTGTGACACTGTACTTCTTGGCCAGGTCATCCAGGTAGGCTTTAAAATCAGCGCCTTCCAGTGAGGTATCAGTTCCTTGCAGGTAGCTGACAAGTGGGCTCAGTGGGCCGTAGGCTTCTATGACAATGCCGTTTTCTTGGCAGTACTTGTAGATTCCTGGGCTTTGGTTGAACAAGAACGGGTTCCATTCGATCTGGTTAACAACTGGCTTGACACCGGTCTTTTCAACCAGGTTCTCAATATCCTTGACAGAAAAGTTCGAAACACCAATGTTCTTGACCTTTCCCTCTTTTTCTAGCTCAATGAACTCATTCCACACATCAACAATATCCAAGCCCAGGCTCGCATCGACATGTGGGTGGTGGATCAGGTACAGATCGATGTAGTCCAAACCCAGCTTTTCCAAAGCACCTTTGACGTGGACCTTTGGACTTGGTGATCTGGCGCCCTTGGAATCAAACTTGTCGGTGTACCAGATCTCTTCTCTGGTCTTCCAGCCTTCCTTGAAGTTGGTCTTCAAAGCATCAGCGGTTTCTGGGTATGTTTTGTAGCAATCAGCACCGTCAAT
This sequence comes from Hanseniaspora clermontiae, assembly GCA_030567235.1. Taxonomy (NCBI): domain Eukaryota; kingdom Fungi; phylum Ascomycota; class Saccharomycetes; order Saccharomycodales; family Saccharomycodaceae; genus Hanseniaspora; species Hanseniaspora clermontiae. The sequence goes on along the minus strand of JAJLRV010000170.1, from coordinate 12,956 downwards.
GTGGACAACCCCTCTCAACTCTTTGAGTGACTTTTCCAAAAACCTGGTTAACTCCGGGTTGTAGACAGATTCATCAGGTTTGAAGTAGATAGAACCGGTACCGATGGTGGAAGGAGCAGGGATTTTGTTGCCGTTGGACAGAGTGAAGAAGTGTTGTTTGAACATTGTTTCTGTTATGTATAAAAAAATGTTATAGTTGGTTTGTTTGTTTTAGTTAACTCAGGTAAGAAAACACACAGTGTTATCTATCTGGCAAAAAAAAAAACAAAAAAAAGAAAGGAGAGAGATTAATTTATATTTACGCTGTTTAGCAAATCAGAGTTTTGACTAGCACACTTTTGTAATGAAATGCGTATTCCTTCTAATTCCGAAGAACACGCTACAGCACATTATTTGACAAGTGGAACAGTATTTATCGATAAAAAAAAAAAGGTAATCAAAAGCGGATTTAATGATTGCCATATGTGTGTGTGAGCGTTTTCTTATAATGGATACCTTTTCCCCGCTGTTATCCCGTATTCATTTTTCAATAGCAACCACTTGACGAAAAAACCCAAAACCTTATCTGAAGCGGTCACATGCACACACACGTGCTTTTATTCTCTTTTTTTCTTTCCACACCAAAAAAACACAGCAAGTGCTTAATTAAATCTCCCAAAAGGGAAATCACAGCTCTCCCACCAAAAACCATGGCTGCTTTTAGTTTTTTTGGGGTCAAAAGGCTGAATCATCCGAAAAAACGCTCCAAGCACAGCACATGTTTTGCCCACGACGTGCTGAGGTAAATCATCATTAGTTTTCCTAATTAGGAAAGATAAATCATCGCCATATTAAATAATATAAAAAAAAAAAATTTTTTTTTTTAGTTTTAAACTTGAGTTTAGCATGGAAGTAAACAAATGCTTTCTAACAGGCTGTTTACAGAGTTATTTATAAATGTAGATGCATATAATTTTTTAATACAAAAAAAATGATGAAAACAAAAACACCCAACAATCACATTAACCTTTTTCAAGAAGTGTTGCTTTTCTTATAATTTAAAGAAACCAGAAATAAGTTTGCAATACAACAACTTATAAAGCAAACAAAACCACAGCCGAATAAACATTGAATAATTCACTGATCATATCACGTAATTAACAAAGTGCTCTTTTATTGTTCTTTGAAAAAAAAAAAAATCTCCCAACATTGCACTTTGAGATATACATTTTCTTTATAGATAACCTATAAAAAATACAAGTGATATAGAAACAAACATAAATATACTACAACAACCATCAAATGTTAAAACATAGACCATCAGACCCATTTGGCTCACAAGAGTTTAGCAGCAACCATACACCAAGACAAGCTTTGAAGCATTTCTTTCGTAAAAGGGTTGATGAAAGCATGCTGAGTTTTTTAGTGACAACCACAGAAAAAGTTATTAAAGTTCAAGAACCTACCAAAAGCGAGATACAAGGCGGATTCCACTCTCTCTACGAATTTATTTATTCATTGGTAAAAGGTTCCAATGTCCAAACACCAACATTGATGGCTACTGTTGTTTACCTAAAGAGATTAAGCAAAATCTTGCCTTCAAATGTCATTGGTATTTCAACAACCAGACATAGAATGTTCATAGGCTGTCTTGTTGTGACCAGCAAAAACCTGAATGATAGCTCACCCCTAAACAAGCATTGGAAAAACTACTGCATGGACATGCTGACCTTACAAGACATAAACACAATTGAAAAAGAAATTCTTGAGCTGTTCAACTGGAAATTGGAATTTGACGAGAGTGAGCTTATAGAAGCCCTGGCAGAGTTACTGATGCCGCAATCCACATCCAGATTCTCTTCAGAAACCCCAAAGAACAGCTATGCATCAGCCTATTCACAAATGTCTTCAAACTCCGTTTTCTCATCCAGTCAAAAGACCATGGCCTCTTCAACAAGATTGTCCAATCTCTCTGACTACACCGACCATGAGCATCAAAATACCAGCAACTACCTAGCACGCTCAAACTCTGATTTTTATAGACAGAAGATGACCAGAAGCTACCCAAGCATATCCCTGGACCTACAAACAAGAATCATAAAACACAACCCTACCCCACCCATAAGCCAGGAGCCACAGTCGAACGTGAGATACAACGCAAACAGCGGCTATACCACAAGCGACTCGTATCTGAGCGTTAACAAGGCGATGCTGGTGCGGGACCAGGAAAAGATGCATCTGCTCCAGAACCAGGACAACCGCAGAATCATGTCCCAGCCAAACCCAAACCACACAAAAGCACACGCAAGCAACTATAGAATACAGCACCCCGGCTATCAGCCAAACTACATATAAACTAGCAGATAACTTATATAGCGAGTTCAATCGATGAACATCTTTTATCCATGTTAGCCAAAAATAAAAATAATAATAACTTTCATAAAGATCAATAACAAAAAAAACTTCATTAACTATATAAATCATCGTCGTCATCGGCACCTGCGTTTTCGTCGAAGGAGGCGGCAGCTTCAGCAGCAGCAGTGTTTATGTTGGCAGCAGCAGCTGAGGAGGCGGAGCCGAAACTAGCAGATGGGGCTATGGAGCTTGTTGAGTACTTGACTCTGTAGGCTTCATATCTTCTTAACTCGGCTTCGGAGACGGAGGCCTTGGCAGTTCTCATGGCTTCGACGAAGTGACGCTCAGCAATAAATGGAACAGCATCTTCGACTTGTTCCTGACCATCATCTTCCATCTTGACATCTTCTTGGTCCTCGGCCTTGACTTCGTTGGCTTCTTTTTCTTGGTCTAACTTGACGGCATTGGTGATGGATTCCTTGATGGCAAACTTGGCAGCTCTTTGAACAACATAACTCAAGTCAGCACCGGAGAAGCCCTTGGTGGCCTTGGCAACAGTAGACAAGTCGAATGATGGCTCGACTGGAGACTTTCTTAGTTGGGCTTCCAAAATGGACAATCTACCCTTTTCATCTGGCAATGGAACATATATCAATTGATCTAATCTACCAGGTCTTAAGATAGCTGGGTCAATTTGATCTGGTCTGTTGGTGGCACCTATGACAAAGACATTCTTTTTGCTGTTCATACCATCCATTTCAGTCAACAATTGATTAACAACCCTGTCGGAAGCACCACCAGCATCACCGGCGGAATTACCTCTGGCCTTGGCTATAGAATCAAGTTCATCCAAAAATACAACAGTTGGAGCAGCAGCTCTGGCCTTGTCGAAGATATCTCTAATGTTGCTTTCAGACTCACCAAAGTACATACTCAAAAGTTCAGGACCCTTGACAGATATAAAGTTTGCGGATACTTGGGAGGCAACAGCCTTGGCTAGCAAGGTCTTACCAGTACCAGGTGGACCGTAGAATAACACACCTCTTGAAGGTTGGATACCGAACTTTAAGTATTGATCTGGGTACTTGACAGGGTACTCAACAGTTTCCTTTAGTTCTTGTTTGATCTCGTCTAAACCACCAATGTCTTCCCAAGCAACATTGACGTTTTCAACAACAGTCTCTCTCAAGGCACTTGGGTTGGAGTTACCTAGGGCAAATCTAAAGTTGTCCATGGTAACACCCAAGGAGTTCAAGACTTCAGCATCGATTTCATCCTCGTCCAAATCAATGATATCCATCTTTTCTCTGATGTGTTGCATAGCAGCTTCAGAACACAAGGAAGCCATATCAGCACCAACGTAACCATGGGTTTCGGAGGCCAAAACATCTAAGTCAACATCATCAGCCAACTTCATGTTCTTTGTGTGGATTCTTAGGATTTCTAATCTACCGTTGGCATCTGGAACACCAACATCAACTTCTCTATCGAATCTACCGAATCTTCTTAAAGCTGGGTCAATGGAGTTAGGTCTGTTGGTGGCAGCGATGACAACAACATTGGATCTGGCCTTCATACCATCCATCAAGGTTAGCAACTGAGAAACAACTCTTCTTTCAACTTCACCATTGGTCTTGTCTCTCTTTGGAGCAATAGAGTCAATTTCATCAATGAAGATGATGGCTGGAGCGTTCTTTTCGGCTTCTTCAAAAGCCTTTCTCAAGTTGGACTCAGACTCACCGGCCATCTTGGACATAACTTCTGGACCATTGATCAAGAAGAAGAAAGCACCGGTTTCATTGGCAACGGCTCTGGCCATCATGGTCTTACCAGTACCTGGTGGACCGTACATCAAGATACCCTTTGGTGGCTTGATACCAACAGCCTTGAATAATTGAGGGTGTCTTAAAGGAAGTTCAACTAACTCTCTGATTTGGGCCATTTGTTTTTTAACACCACCTAAATCGTCATAACCGACTTCGTTGATGTTATTTTCTTCATCTTCTCTGTTGATTGGTTCCCCTTCGTAGTGGATGACAGTATCTTGGGAAACAACACCGTACTGCTCTGGCTCGATGTCAACAATCTTGAATTCAACAGCTCTCATAGAACCTCTAACAACAAAGTGGTCACCTTTTCTAACTGGTCTGTATGACTCAACAAAGTATGGCTTTAGGAAGACATCAAATAAGTTACCGCTTAGACCTTCAATGGTATCAGCAATCGGTAGAACAGAAATTCTGGAGGCGTACTTGACATCTGGCAAGGCAGTGACGGTAACAATGTCACCTAGTCTGATTCTCAAGTTGTTTCTGACAATTCTGTTGACTCTACAAACACCATCCTTCAACTCATCATCGATCAAAGCAATCAAAACGGTATCTTTTCTTTTTTTACCTTTGACCAACACGGTATCACCTCTGAAAAGCTCCAATAGGTCCATGGTGTTTGAGTTCAAGGCAATGACAGAGTTGTCATCATTGACAGCATCATCAACTATCAATTGGTTTGGTTTTTTCTTTCTTCTTAAGATAGCAGTGGCAGTGTCGTCATCGACTCTTTCAGCACCACTAGCGTCTAATAATGGTTTTTTATCTTCGTGATCAGTCATTGTATTTCAATAATTCAATAACAGCTGGTGTTTTTGTTTGGTATCTATAACAAAGAAAGAGAGAAAATGTGTGTGTGTGTTTTATGTATATACTGATTGATAAAAAAAAATGAGTTCTTAGATAACCTAATGTACCGCTTCCAATGCGTGTGTGTGTGTTTTTTTGTTGGTGTAGTTACAATTCCATTAAATCTACGCACATAAAAAAATGGGAATCAGTTTGCCACCGTGTTTATTTTTTTTGGTGGCAAAATTTTTATTTGCCAACCACGCCCACCAGAAAAAAAACATACACACAGATTAATCGAAATGGAGATTTCTAGAATATCTGTGTTTTGCAGATGATGATATAGAATACAAAGAAAACGCTACACAAATAAGTGGCAACATATTCACTGTGCTAACATAAACACTCAAATAATGGAGGCTTTTTTAATCAATAGTATATAAAAAGAAAAGGATAGTCAATGATATATAACACAAAACTATTACTTCTTTTCAGTCAGCTCCTTGTGGAAAGCTGTCAAGGCTGGGAAGTCAGTCTTTTCACTTGGCCAGCCAATGACTAAACCCTTGTCGCTGCTTGGCTTTGGAATAACATGGAAGTGAACATGCGGAACAACCTGGTGAGCAGATGTTCCGTTGTTTTGCAAAATGTTGTACTGGGAGCCTTCTTGGATGTCAGCACCATCAACATTCAAACTCAAAATCTCAGCCACCTTTTTGGCTGCTGGCAAAATATCAGCTAGGTATTCATCTGGGAGATTGTGCAGCTTGGCACCATGGTATTTTGGAATGACTAGGGTATGGCCCTTGGCAATTGGCTCGATATCTAAGAAAGCGTAAGAATGAGCAGTTTCATGGACCTTGAAAGATGGTATTTCACCCTTGATGATCTTACAGAAAATACAAGCGGCATCGTGGACGGCAGCGGTTTTAATAGACATGTTTTTATTTGTTGGTATGTGCAGGTTTTGTATGGTTCATACTATTTCATCAAAATTAAATGGATTGATGTGTTATTAATGGCGTAAAGTGCAAAAGCTGAGTATGATAAATCAAACTTTAAAGGGGAAAAAATTTGGGGAAGCATTGTAATAGTGATACAGGTTATGTCCGATTCTGAATACTTGCTGTTAACAGCAGCCAAAGACTAAAAGTACATAACATAGTTCATAATGTTTAAATAAGATCAAAATAAATACAACAAAAGATCATTCTTATACATACTTGTATGGGTTCAAAATACCCTTTGGATCATAGATGTTCTTTAATTGTTTGATCATCTTGATTTCTTGTTCGGACTTTGAGTATCCAATGTAGTTCTTCTTTTGGAAACCCAATCCGTGTTCAGCACTAACAGAACCCTTTTTGCTACTAACAAACTCATAGACAAATGGTTCTAAGCACTTTTCAACTTCTTTGGTGTATGTTCTAACGGCAACGTTCAAGTGCAGGTTACCATCACCAACGTGGCCGTAACCAATAGCAGAGATAACAGGCTTGCTCTCATCAGTGGTGCTAGATAGACCAGCAGCAGTTAGCTTTTCATTGACGGCATCGACCAAGGAGTACAGATCCTTCAATGGTAAAGAGACGTCATACTTGTAAACTCCACCACCAGCAGCACTGGATTCTGGGATCATTTCTCTCCATGACCATAGGTTCTTGGCCTCGGATTCGTTGGTAGACACAGTACCGTCTAGGACTAATTCTTCTTCGAAGGCAGATGATAGGAAAGTCTCCAACTTGGCGGAGTCATGTTCAGCATTGGAGCCTGAGGTTTCAATTAAAACATAGAATGGGTATTCTTCCTCAAGAGGCTCAGGAGAGGTTATGTGGCTTCTGGTAAGTTTCAAAGACTTTTCATCCATGAATTCAAAGGCACTCAAAACCTCACCCAACTCGTTCTTGGCCTTTTGGAAGACTTTTTGAACCATTTCATAGCTTTCAACACCTAAGAAGGAAACGTGGAAGGCATTTGGTCTTGGTGGACACAAGATGGAAACACCAGTGATGATACCAATGGTTCCTTCGGAACCAATGAACAATTGCTTCAAGTCAAAGCCGGTGTTGTCTTTTCTCAAAGAGTGCATGGAGTTCATGATCTCACCATTTGGCAAAACAACCTCCAAACCTAAAACAGAACCATGTAAAGACCCGTACCTTAGCAATCTCAACCCACCGGCATTGGTGGCGACAACACCACCAACGTGGCATGAACCCTTGGCTCCCAGATCCAGAGGGAAGATGTAGTTTCCGTTGTCTTTTATGTAGTTGTCGGCGTTTTCCAGAATAACACCAGCATCACACTTCAGAATACCCGAGACACTGTCGAAAGATCTGATTTTGTTTATGTTGGCAACAGATAAGATGATTTCATCAAACACTGGAACAGAACCACCAACCAACCCAGTGTTACCACCTTGTGGGCAGACAGCAAGGTTTTGCTCGTTACAGTACTTTATGATCTGGGCGACCTGTTCAGTGGTGGTTGGCTTCAAAACCAGCTTGGATTGACCTTTGTACTTTCTCATCCAGTCTTCGTTGTAGAAGTCTAAGTCACTAGGGACCTCATCAGTGATTAAACCTCCCTTCTTGCCCAAAATAGCCTTGAATTGTTCCAGGTCTTCGGTGGACAGCTTCTTGTACTTCTCGTCTCTTTTGACGTAAGAGTAAGTTTCACTGGTCAACTTAGGTGGTTGTTTTGAAGCATATTCTCTCTTGGCAGCAGTGTTTATGATGGAATATGTCAGTTTCTTGTCAAGACCATTGGCCTTGGAAAATGTTCTACAAGCAACGAGGGTAGATATTTTTTTTAGTTGAGGGCATGAACCAATGTTTCTAAGCATGATTGAAAAATAAAACTAATGTATAAAAGGCAGAATGTTCTTTGGTTATAATGTGTTTCCAAACCAGACAATTCCAGAGGTATAAACCAAATGTGAAATTACAGCAATAAATATTTAAAAATCATGACTTCTTTTTTTTTCTCCCAGAGGATTATATACTCTTGTTTTTTTTTTTTTTGCTAAAAAAACAAGGCAAAGTGCGCTTCAAATGAATCATCAGCGGAATATGACTTTTAAGTCATTTTTTTTTTTTCAGTAAGTTGAGTCACGTTTCCTTGCATAAGCTTTAAGCAGACACATCTGGGTAGAAGAAGAATGCTATGGAAATCAGCAGGTACAAAGAGACACCCAAACAGCCTTCCAGCCAGTTGGATTCACCGTCTGCAATTAGGTACCCGTTCAGGAAGATGGAGATGAACAAAGTGATGATTTCCAGTACAGTGAACTGCAAGGTCAGTGGTTGGCCAATCATCCATCCAATCAAGACTAGAAGCGGAGTGCAGAACAGAGCAATTTGGATGGATGAACCTATGGAGATGTTCAAAGCCAAGTCCATCTTGTCGTTCATGGCAACGAAGATACTGGTGACGTGTTCGGCAGCATTACCAATGATCGGAATCAGAATCAGGGCAATGAAGGACTTGCTCAGCCCAGTAGCAGCAACATCATTGATTCGCTCAACGATCTGGTCTGCAGACTTGCTGACCAGGTATGTGGTCAAGGCCAAAATAATGCAGCACTCCTTCTTCCCCAACAGGTTGTCTTCAAACTCTTCAGCCTCTTCAGCTGGCTTGGCAACAATGGCATTGGCCTCAGAGTTGTCGAAGAAATGGATGTGGGTTTTTAATTGGAAGAGCAAAAACAAACTGTAAACGACCAACAAGATAATAGCTGTAAATCTGGAGATCTTCAGAATGTCAGAGTCTTGGACCATGCTCTTTGGCAGAGTGGCGATGAATACTGTTGGGATGGCCAATGACGCACACGAGATGGCCATCAATGATGACATTGTTTGCGCGGCTGTTTTGTTGAAAGTTTGTTGGATTCTGTTGTAACCACCAAATATGAAGCAGCAACCAGTAACCAGCAGCAGGTTGGAGAAAATACTACCCATCATGGATGACTTGACAACATCGAACTGTCCGGCCTTCAAGGCATAGTATGAGACAATCAGTTCAATGACATTTCCCAAGGTAGCATTCAGAACAGAAGCCAGAGTTGGTCCAACGTGTTCCGATAGATCCTCGGTACACTTGCCCAAAACAACACTAAGCACGGCACACACAATAGCGTTTGTTGTGAAAATCAGCACACCGTTTATGTTCAGAATGCTGACTATCAATGCAATTGGCAGAAAGACCAACATTGGCATCAGCGGAGAGGCCTTCCATATGATCTTGCATATCTTCAGCAATCTTTTTCTTGTGAACGAGTCTGGTCTTAATGATGGGTGCAAGGTGCTTGATAGTCCGCCTGGGAGTAAAGGCACGCTTTCTAGATCTGGTAAAATAGCCATTGCTCTTTTTTGGTGTTTGATGTAATGAAATGAGCTTTGAAGCTGAAGTTGATTGATATAAGTCCGATTTTCAAAGCTGGCTTATCGGTTTTTGTTTGTTCACAGATTGATGGAATATTGCTTGAATTGAAAACAAGAAAAAAAGGAACAAACAAAAAAGTGCTTCTCTGATTGCTCATTTTCAAAGGGTGGCTTCAAATTTCAATTTTTTTTTTTTTTTTTTCGTCAGATATGCACCAGAAAAAAAAAACCAAAAAGGAGTTGCACTTCAGCTAGTGAAATTGAAAAATAAATAATAAATAAAATAACGTACAGTAATCATCGATAGCAAAGATGCTCTAAAAATTATACAAAACAAGATCACTCGTGATCAAAGTATAAAAATATATCTGTGACTGTCAGGACAATTCCAAGGCAGAAGGAAACAACACCAAACAACACCAGCAACGTGATCATGACCGTTGAGTTTTCACTCGCCAGTCTCCACTTGATGACAACCTGTCTCACTCTGTACATGACAATCAGGAATATTTCCTTAAATGTCAGGTTTGACGTGATCAGGGAGGCTTTGTTCAGCATCTTCAGTTCGTGTGTGGACAGGATGGACATGTTTCTCCTGCTGTTGTTTGCGTCGCCGCTTGTGATTCCACGGTTCCCATCCTCGTTCATTCCTGAGAATGTGCCGTTGATGTTTCCACCCGTGCTTAGCGGGTCCAACCCCGGATCCAGGTTGTTGATCACAGCCTGATAATAATCCACGGGCTGACCATTGTGGTTTCTTTTTGAGCTCATATTCTGAGGCGAGCCCAAGGACCCGTTATCACTGCCTCCTTTGGAACCCGAAAGCCCATCGTAGTTCAAAAAGCTGTTGAATGCTCTGTTGCCCTTCCCGCCAGACAATCTTCCCTTATTAGAAGACATGGGGTCTAATCCGTTGTCAAGCTTCCCTTTGTTACCCAATGGGTAGTAGTAATCGTAGTTGTTATCAACATTGCTGCTTTGGCATCCATGTTTGCTGAAGATCCTCGACAGCCATTTGAATGGGTTGTAGGTTCTCGTATTTCCCGTTGACGATCTTTTGTAGTCTTCGTTGCCGTAGTAATCCCCGTTTAGCATATCATTTGCGTACCCTGACCCTAAAGGTCCATAGCCACCTTCGGTCATTCTGTTGCTCATCGACACATCCAGGTTTTGCAAGTGTCTGTTGCTGTTGATTTGATTCATGATCTCATCATCAATCCCCCACAGCAGCTCGAACTCATGGATTCTGTTGGTGAAGTAATACTCCTGTCTCAGCTTTGACCAGAAAAATAAGATGAACTGGAAAACAAAGTTGATCAGCGTGTATGGCAACAGAACACACATTGTAAAGAATAAAAATGACTTGTCGCCAAAGTAGTTCACACAGGGAGTAAACAGCTTGTTGTGGCCTGGCACGTAGATGAAGTAGATCGAAAAAATCAATACTTCTCCTACCAAAGTCATGATGTTGCTGAGGATGATGAAACCCAAGTTCTTCAGCTCGCCAAAAAACAGATCCACCTTGTCTATTCTATAAAAGTTATAAAAAACGTCAAACATGCCATCGTTGTTCAAGCTAACTGCTCGATCAGCAGAATCAATACTTGAGGGGTTTTTGTGGCTCATCTTCTTTTCTCTCAGCATAGCTTGGAATTTTTTCGACTTGTCGTTGTAGTACTCGGCAGTCTCTTTGATATTCTCAAATTCTTGCTGGTAATAGTTGTTTATTGCAATTAATTCATTGTTCAAGTTTTGCTCGACTTGGTCCAAGCCGCTTAACTGGGATGACTGTATGGCCTGGAGGTTTCCGTTGGTTCCATTTATAAAGTCCGTTTGGTTCATGAAGCTCTCGTTTTTTGAGAGCAGTTGCCTTTGCTGCTGGAAGGCCAGCACCTTGTCGTTGTGCTTGTGAAGCTTTTCTTTCTTTTGCTGCTCAAGGTAATGGAACTTTTTTGTTTCTGCTTCCTTCTTCAGCTGCCAGATATTCTTGTTTGTGTACAGGCTTCCAGGTCTTGGTTTCCCTTGCATCTTCAAAACATTCATGATGAACTCTATCTTTTTGCCTTGGTGGTTTGCTCCGGCTTTCATGAACTTGGCGTTGCCTGATCCTGGGGACAGGCCTGCCTTGTTCGACAGCATATCAACGTTGCCGTTCTTGCTGATACCACTACTGCTCATTTTGTTGATTGACCCGTAATTAGCAACATCCTGGTTGATCTTTGCAAACTGCATCGTCTCATCTTTGAAGTTGATGAGCACAACCTCTTCAAGGTTTTTGTCATCCTCCATGGCTATTTGCTTGCCGATGAAATCGTTCTCGTCCTGTGTGTCTATGTTGGCAATGTTTTGCTGAAACTCACCCATGTTTTGGTTATTGACAAAAGAACTGTTGCTGTGCTGCATTGTGAGTTGCTGTTGGCTTGTATTTTTATGCAAATCGCTTGTTTGGTACTGTATTCTCTTTTGTCTCATCATGGCCTGTTGCAGAGCCTCTGAGCATTTGGAAACATCTAAAGTTTTCAAAAGATTAAACTTTGTCTTTTCATTTTGAGACTCTTCTTCTTGAAGCTCAAGATTTTCCTTTCGCCCAAACACCCAAACGATGCCTTTGAGGACGGAGCAACAACACATGCCAACAAACTTGAATGTATTTATTATAAACTTGTTCACAAATGTCATAACTAAACCTTTCAATTTCATAAAGATGAAGTGAAAGATATTCAGGCTTACCGGGGTGGAGATACCCAAGTCTTCGCTGGCAACTAGCTCTGGAGACAGAACCTCTTGGTAAATGGACATGTTCTCCAGCACAGAGATTATACACTCACTCAATGACCAGCAAATTCCTAGGATATAGCTCTGTTTAGGTATGATGTGGAAGACGTTCCTTTCAGGTGCCTCGTTGAATTCGTTGATGTTGGCGTTTGATTCGATTTGTGGATAAGCCAAGAAGAAAATGATGAGGAACATGAACCAGTCATAAGCACAGCTTTCTATGAAGATGTGTGTTATTACCTTCAGCGCACTGTGTTTTATGGGGAGCTTGAAAAGAATGTTTTTAATAATGTTGAAGAACATGGGTGAGAATATACCCAATAAGCAAGTTCTAAAATAATCCTGTTCGTTTGGGATGAAAATGTGTTTCTTATCGTCTGTGAATGTTGATGGCAAAAAGTTGCTTGAAATGAAAAATGAGGAATAAAGCACAGATGTCGCCAGTATTGTGATGAAAACGATGTTGTATCTACTTGATAAGACTAGAGGCATGTAATATGCCGAAAGGTATCCCAGCTTGGCCATATTTCCTGTTGTGTTTAGAGATTAGACAAACCTGGTTCAGCTAATTGCTTGTTTATCGTTGGTGGTGATTATTTCTTTGAGGGGGATTACCTTTTTGTTTGGTTATTTGTTTTTTTTTAATGTGAAAACAAAATAAATGGGTATGTTGTTTCAATATAAAAAAACACAGAATTATAGTTTTGTCAAAATTATGAAAAAAGATGTAATGTAAAAGCCGAATACACTGATCTACATTTTTACAGAGAAAAAGAAACAAAAATAAGGGGGAATTAGCCACGAGAGGGGGAAAATGAGTGACTGAAGAAGGAAAAAAAAAAAAAAA
>JAJLRV010000169.1:0-41937 GCA_030567235.1 Hanseniaspora clermontiae | reverse complement strand
AAAAAAAAAAAAATTAGTACCTAACCATACCAATACCACTTCCACAATGTCAATATACTTTGCCTTTGTGTACTCCCTATTTATAGCAGAAATGGTTATGTTCCTGGCCCTTATAATACCATTGCCTTCAAAATTCACCCCTCTAAAGAAACACTTTGTAAGATCTTTGAACTTCATAGCATACACCAATGAAACTACCAAAATAGTATCCAGATCAATATTTGTGTTCATTTTCCTAATGTTTGTTGATAGCATCAGAAAACTGCAGAACATTTCTTTAACCTCGAGCACATATAGAAACAATGAGATGTTTTCTAGCTCTTCCTACAAAAACGAATATACCGGATCTCAAATAGAAGCTTTAAACAAAAACGAATTCTATAGAGAAAAGTTCTTTGCCCAAAGAAATATGTATTTGACTGGGTTCACACTGTTCCTGTGTTTTTTGATTCTAAGAACAATCCATATAACCAATGAACTATTGAACAGTTTGGCCATCAAAAAACAGCACGAAGCTACAAAGAACGATATCAATGTTGATGTTGCTTATTTGAATGAACATGAAATAAAGACCAAGATTGCTGATTATGAGGAAAAGATAGACAATCTGTCAAAGAAAATTCTACTAGAAGATGAAAGCATTTAATTTAAAGTCATGTCTATAGCATTGAAGGCTTGCTTTGTATATTGGCCACTTTCTTTTGAAAAAAAAAAAAAAAAAAATTATACCAGCACATAAACGTTGAATGTCTTTATATATTACAATATACTTCATATAAGAACTGCAACAACAAATAAGAGGGTGTTTAATTAAGTTTTATCTTTTGCACAACGCAATTTGCTGCTTGTGTAAGCTTTTTTTTGTCTCCAATCAATGCAATGTATCCGTATAAAGCTATAATCAATTCCATATTTTTGAATGGCTTCATTGTTTTCAAATCATGCAAAGCAAAGACATTCTTTCTGTATGTGAACAAAATAGTTTCATCTGACAAGCAATCCACAAGGGACTTTACTCTCTGTACAACAATGTTTTGTAAATTAACATTATATTCTGCCTCAATGTCTTTTACACTCTTGGAAGCGTCCAAAAAATTGTCCCTAGCTCGCAGTTCCAAATATGCTAGCTTCAAAGCATTCAGTCCGTGTAAAAAGAGCTCTTTTTTATTCACAGTAAGTTGGTTGTTTGAAACCCTATATTTCAATATATCTTTTAGAATGGATTGGTCATTAACTTTCACTTCAATAGGTAAATTGCTGTCGTGATTAAACAAATTTCCAAAGGCCAAAATATCCTCATAACAAAACATATTTTGGTCCCGAAGATCTATGGAAAAGTTATTCTTGAGAACCGTATATTTCGAGTTTGTTCTGATATATGAAATTACAAAGAGGCTTAACTTCGGGAGTATGACATGACTGGATTGGATGTCCTCAAAGTGTAACGTGTCTTCAGAAAAGTATCTTTTGATTGAAGGATTTGTCAAAAGACTTCTGTTAAATAGTGATCTGCTTCTGAGTAGTATATATGACATTGTTTTGGTTTGCTGGTAAAGTTCCTAAAGAATGATAATCGAAAGAGAATTTTAAAAAAAAATGGTTGAATTTGTTTCTTTTCTTTTCTTTTTTTTTTTCGTGGTCTCATTAAGAATTTCCTGGAAAAAAAATGTAAAAAAGACATTTACTTTAAATGCTGATATTTCAGATAACATTTTAAATTTTTTTCATAAAAAGACGAAGAGAAGAAGTTGTCAACCATTCAACAACTTTATTAAAATGGCAGCTGCGTCGAGTTCCAAATCATCTGCTACTAAAAAAGCTGCAACAAATGGGAGTAAAACATCTGAATCTTCTATCAAAATGCCTGATGAGTTCATAGTCAGACCTTACCAATATACCTCTTCCAAGTCTGTAGGTGAAATAGTTGTCAATACTGAAATTTTGAAATTGCTAGGCTTAAAGGAAAACACAAGTAATTTTATAGATTTTTATAAGGCTAATTCCATAAACATGCAATTGACTTCCTTGGTTACTTCGTCTCAAGACATAGACACCAACGTAGTGCTTATAGGTGATGAGCTGCGTGAATTATGCAATCTAACTCTGGGTGATAGAATCAATTTGAAAAAAAATGAGAAGATGCCTGGATACTGCACAAATTTGAAGATCAAAACCCATCCAGATGTCAACACAAGCGAATTAACAAAATTGGTTTCCCAAATAGGGGTGGTGTACCCAGGTATGTACATACAAAAAGATGCTCAAATAATTGACATGAACTTCCCAAGCTTGGATGCTACATCTTTAGAAAGCTCTTTGGAAAATATGGATCTTTCTGCAAATAACGTTGAGAGAGTAGCCATTTATAACCCTAAGTCATCTGCTATTGAATATACAAGTTCACCAAGCGATTTCTTGAATCCATTAAAATATCCAAGAGCTGAAAACATAACTTTCAACTCATTGGGTGGTATGAAGCAGCATATAGAACAGTTAAGAAAGAACATTGATCTTCCATTGAACAAGCCTGAAATATTCTACGAGTTTGGCATATCCCCACCTAGAGGTATTTTGCTGCATGGACCACCTGGAACTGGTAAGACCATGTTATTGAAATGCATAGCTAATGAGTTCAAGACTCATGTTTTGTCTATAAATGGTCCATCGATTGTCAGCAAATACCTTGGAGGAACTGAAGAAGCTCTAAGAAATATTTTCTTAGAAGCCAAAAAATTCCAACCCTCAATCATATTCATTGATGAAATCGACAGTCTTGCGCCAAACAGAAACAGTGACGAAAGCGGAGAAATGGAAAGTAGAGTTGTGGCTACTTTGTTGACTCTCATGGACGGTTTTGATGGTGTTTCTGACAAGATTTGTATTGTTGGTGCTACTAACAGACCTAACTCCATAGACCCTGCTTTGAGAAGACCTGGAAGATTTGACCAAGAATTGGAGATTGGTATTCCAGATATGGATGCTAGATTTGAAATTCTTTTAAAACAATTTGAGAGAATGAACCATAATAAAAAGACATTGTCAGAAGACGACATCAAAGTCATTGCTTCTAAGACTCACGGGTACGTAGGTGCTGATTTGACTGCCCTGGTCAGAGAGTCTGTTATGAAATGTGTTGAAAGATCATTGACAACTGAAAACACTGAAAATATCAAGCTTACAGTTGACGACCTCAATGCCGCTCTTCTGGATATCAGACCATCGACTATGAGAGAAGTCTTCTTGGAGATGCCTAAGGTATACTGGTCTGACATTGGTGGTCAGCATGAACTGAAAAGAAAAATGAAGGAAATGATTGAGCTGCCACTGCAGTATGCAAGCACCTTCCAACAATTGGGTGTGAAGTGTCCAAAGGGTATCTTGATGTACGGACCACCAGGTTGTTCTAAAACACTTACTGCAAAGGCACTAGCCACAGAATCAGGCATAAATTTCTTAGCTGTTAAAGGCCCTGAAATTTTCAACAAGTTTGTTGGTGAATCTGAAAAGACCATAAGAGAAATATTCAGAAAGGCTAGAAGTGCCTCTCCAAGTATCATATTCTTTGATGAAATTGATGCGATCAGTAGATCAAGAGACGAAGAAGGGGGATCATCGGTTCACAGTACAGTTTTAACAACCTTGTTGAATGAAATTGATGGAGTTGAAGAGCTAAACGGAGTTGTTATAGTAGCTGCCACCAACAGACCTGATGAGATTGACTCTGCTTTGCTGAGACCAGGTAGATTGGATAGACACATCTTTGTATCTCCGCCAGATTACGAAGCTAGACTACAAATAATCAAGAATTGTACCAAAAAGTTTGAAATGAGCCAGCAAGATAACGGTACTGCATACCTGGAACACTTGGCCAAGGAAACCGATGGTTGTTCTGGTGCTGAAGTCGTTTTGATGTGCCAAGAAGCTGGTTTGAATGCCATCATGGAATCACTGGACAAAACTACCACCGTTCTTCCAACTCATTTTGAAAATGCTGTTTCCAACATATCAAGGGGTATAACCGAAGACATGTTAGCATACTATAAGGATTTTGAATCTAGAAGTGGTATAGATATATAGTGAATTATGTATTATTTTGTTATTGTAGATTTGCATGATGCATTTTAAGCGGCCAAAAAAAAAAAAAAAAAACAAAAAAAAATACGTTATCCAGACAGCAAACCTATGTTTTTGGAAAAACATATATATTAACACCCAAAAAACAAGATTATCATTACATAGGTGTTGTCAGATGAAGACTAAATCTATATACTCACAGTCCTACAATTCCAAAGATCTGTTTAAAACAGATCTTTTTGAAGCTTTGAATAAGCTTACGGCTTCATTCGATTCAGCACAAGAAGTAAATGTTTATATTCCACAAAAATCAGCACTTTCTCTTTTGAATTCATACATAACATTTGATGAACTGAAGGAACAGTTTAAAACTATGAAAATTTTGGACAATGTGGATAATATAGGAACAGAAAACAATGTCATTTTGCTAAACTTTCAAGATTTAACTAGCGATTTGCAATATGAAGATATTGAAAATCTAAAGAGCATATGGGGAAGTAAGTTGACCAAAATTCTTATTCTCGGTCAGAAAGAAGACCAAGCTGAAAGCAATGCAAAGTTTTACCAATTGAAAGAAAACACGGTTAAATTTATTTACAAAATTCCGGAAAACACCAGCGTACATATGGAAATGATTGATATTCCATTGTTCCGTGTAGGTGAAGACATATTTAGCACTTCCATAGCTCCTTGCAAAGACGAGATAAGACCTATAAAGACGGATAAGTCCAGATTGTTAAGAAACCTTAGAAGGTGGATGGACATCAATGGTATAGAAAACATTAACAAAATCGTATCGTGCGAAAGTTCCAATACTGTTGAAAACCACGATTTGGCAGCTCACGATCTATCCAATATGATAGAGGAAGACTTCAAGCTGATGAACAAAAACGATCTGCTGTTTGATTCTAAGAGGGATTGTAATGTTTTGATCTTTGATAGAAGTTGTGATAGAATCACCCCATTGTTGACGGAGTTAACATATGCGGGGCTGTTGAAGTCTCTTAACAGCTCATTCATAGGGGATATCATAACCAAAGAAAATAATAATGGAGCTGATCTCCAAGATAACATATTTGAGCACTTGAAGTTCTTGAACTTTGGCGAGGTTGGTTCAGTTCTTCAAAGACTACTAAAAAATTATGGCAAAGCTACTGATACAAACTTGAAAGCAGGTGCAGATACAAACATAAGCGACGAATTAAACAGAATGATAAAGCTATTGTCGAATGAAGAAGTTATTTCGAACTCTAAAAATTTGCCAAAACATGTCAATGAAGCTTCAAAGATCATGGATGAAACCAAGAATCCTAAATACAGTTTGGAAGACATCATTGATGTTGAAAGCTTATTTTTGAGTGAGTGGAATGCTCAGTCTAGGTACTTGAACAATACATCAAAAATTAAGTTTGGGTGGAGCAAGTTGGCTAGTTCAGGGAGCAATGGTAGTAAGATAGTGGATGACAACCTCATAATAGACTGGATAGAGGAACAGAACCTGCTTGAAAACTACACTTTTGAGAAGTTGCTAAAAATGCTGATCTTGTACATTAAGTTGTATGGGCCATTTGCAAAGCAAGATGAGTTTTATAACAGGCTGCTGACATCATTCTCCGATAGATTTGGTAGTGATAGAGTTGCCTTGGCATTTGAGAGTATGTTCAGCAACTCAACTATAGTGATTGATCCCAAGTTCAACAACAACGTATTTTTATTAAGCTCCAAACCAGCTGTGCAGACTCCTGACTTGCAAGTGCTAGAATATAACAAAAAGCAACTCCAGCTGCTTGATTACTTGAAATACGTTGCAAGTGCGGAAAAAGACAACTTACTATCAAAGGCTCTGATGGATACTTTGAACAAAACAACCTCTGGAGTAGTGTTTGATTTCTTTCAAAGTCTAGGTATGCAGAAAACTGAGGAGAGTACACGCAATGCGGATCCCTTATCATTTGCTTATTGTGGCATAGTCCCTCTGATAACCAGATTGATTCAGTACTCACTGACTGTTGATAGCTATAATCCTAGTATTCTAAAGCTGGGCATTCCCGCAGAGATCATCAACGCTGCTGAGAACAAGGAAATGGCCACATTGCTGACGGTTGCTGAAAAAAACTTGTTGAAGCATAAGCCAGGTGCTTATGCGAAGTCAGCTAAGGCCTCCTTTGCGAAGACTATGGTCATCTTCACAGGCGGTGCCACTATGGGAGAGTTGGCTACCATTGATAAATTGAATAAGCTTATGGTATCGTCATTTGGGTCTGATGATGACCAAATGGTTCCTATTAGTGTAATCACTGACAAAATTTTATGATTTTATCATTAGTCTAAAAAAGAAAACTTGAGTGGGTAAAGATACCAAAAATGATATGTTGTTTACTAATCGTAAAGTATAAATTAAACGTCACAGTTGCAATACTCTTATATAAGTATGTGGAATAAATAAATGAAATGGAAAGAATTTGTAAATGAGGTTGGTTTTCAAAATCTTTTGCTTTAATGATTTATATCTTAAATTGTTTTGAATTCTGGTTTTCAACAATGTTTATGAACACAATGTGTTTTGTTTAAACTTCCTATTTGTTCACTACAATTTTAATCAAAGCTGGAAATGTTTCCTATCACAAAGAGACTTTGTTATTTCATTGAGTTCAATAGTGCTTACTTTATTTTCAAAAATCTAAAAAAAAAAAAAAAAGTATTTCTTTTTTCTTAATTGTTTCATCTGCTGATATGTTTATTTGTTTCTTTTAATTTGTTCATTATTATCCTAAAATATGTATAAACATCGCTTTAAGCATCAAGCTCTTGTTTTTGCTTGGCTAGGGAGGCGTAGTATTCTTCTCTCTTGGCGACTAATGGTTTGTGGAACCAGTACCAGTAGTAAGAACCACCCATGGCACCTAAAGTGAAACTAACAGCGATGTTAGTGAAAGTTCTTCTGATGTGTGTACCTTTAATTGGAGCAATAGCCATTTTGTAATATGAAATATGTGTTTGTTATGTGTATATGAAAGATATATCCTTGGTTATTGAGAGTATTGTTTAGATTGCAAACTCTCAAATGAAGAAAAAAAAACAGAGAAGAAAAAAAAAAAAAAAAAAGAAAGGACGTGAAATAACAGCATAGTAAAAATTTTCCCCCATAAGAAGCGAAACCTCCTGATTCACGCTTTATTATTTGTGTTCTTTTTTTTTTTTGCTGCAGCATTTTTCTTTCAGGTGAAAGACGCAAAATGCTTGGTCTACTGACTGTCTTTTTGAGGATTTAGGAACAGGTCATTTGTTCTTGCAATATTGTGTGCATGACTAGCATTATGCTGCTTTGGTTTCTTGGCACTAAGCTCTTGATAATGAGTGTGAGCAACGTTTTCTGTTATTACCATTCTCTTCTATAATGTGAAAAAAAATGTCTGATCTTTCTCACAACATACTGGCAAACTATTTGTCGGTATTTTAACTAAAGGACCTTGCCGGCTTTTTTATTATTGTTTATTTTAATTCGGTTTAAAATGACATTGCCAATTGATTAAATCTTTTAAAAGACACGTTTTGGCCAATGGAAATCCAGCATTTCTTGCGGGAGGAAAAAAAAAGAAAGCCAAATCTGTGTGCTATTTCCTTCACGTGTTTGCTTTTGCTGGGTGATAGTCTTATATCCGTCACCAGATGCTTCTATTTGGAAAAAAAAAAAAAAGCAGCTTGTTTTTTGGTTGGTTAGTGCCACAGAAAGCAAAAAAAAAAAAACAGGCAAAAGGAGGGGGAAAAAAATAATTGGCAGACGATAAAATTTTACTTGATGTTTTTTCAAAATCAGCATTAACTAGCTTTTTTTTCTTCTTTCTTTTTTTTTTTTTTGTTTTTAAGAGTGTTTTATTTAAAACATTATTATACACTTTAATAATAACAGAAAAACATATTAAGAAAAACCCTGTTAAACTATAAGACCATTATCAGTTCAATACATAAATCATAATACACAGATATAACACAATGTTCTTGAAACAATTAGCTCAACAAAGAAGACAATTCTCCATCCAATCCAAGCAATTGCACCAATACGGTGTTGCTGACAAGTTATACTCCAACATTCCTTTCAAGGTTCAAAACAGAGTTATTCCATACAGAGTTGTTCACTACTCCTTCTTCATCCTTGGTTACTCCATTCCTTTCTTAATTGCTTACTTACAATTAAAGAGAGCTGGTAACATTTAAATAATGATTCAATAAGCCAAAGAACTAAAAAAAAATATTAGATATAGTAACAATTCAAAACTAGGTAGAAGCTATTATCATTGTTGATTTTACTTTTTTTTACTTTTTTTTTTTAAAAAAAGAAAATGAATAAAATAATTGAAAGTTGATTAGAGAGCTAGACTCGTTGAAGGAAATGCTGATATGGCAGTCAGAAGCATGTAGTTTTTTGACCCACATGCCAACGTTGCTGACATAAACTGCTATTCCAAGAAGAAGAAATATCTTCCAATAATAAAATTCTGCGATTTAGTCGCATTAACGAAGAGTCATAGATCCTCCTACATTCAAGACCTTCCAAATAAACCATTTATTTATATATTAAATCTTGTTAACTTCTTTTTATTCAACAGAAAAGAAAAAAAAAACATCTTTATTTCATTCTTCCTGTTTACTTTCTTTTCGATGTGAGAAAATTCCCTTTTTTCCACCAATTCCTCTGGTCATTGACAGCTTTGATGCTGAACCATTCTTGCTGTTGTAGTATCCGCTACTTAGCCTAGAGTTACTTGGTTCATAAGCAATTCGCCTTCCATGTATGCCGTAAAGGTGTTTGTTTTTCTCCTCCCCAGACACAACTGGATGAATGCTATAGTTGCTGTGTGGTCCTCTCATGATCTTTCTCAGGCGGTCTGAAGAGCTTGCATCTTCTTGCATGGGCACGCTAGAGTTTTTGATTCTTCTTTGTATATTATGCTGATCATACCTGCTGCTCTCTTCCATCAGTTCCAAAAGGTTGGGATCTTGTGGCCGACCAACGTATTGGATGAGGTCAGACGAAGGATAGTTATGGCTAGGGTATCTGCTTAAACCTGGTTTAGGTGTTCTTTTCAAAAGGCCAACACTCTCTTTAACATTCATGTAAAAGTTGTTTGTATTACTACTACTGTTTTTTTGCGGTTGATAATCTCTGGCTTTTTCTTCTGTTTCCTGTTGGTAATTCTGCTGCAATAGCAAGTGGTAGCTATTTTGCAACTCATCAAAATCTTTCAATTGCAATTTCAAGTTCTTGATCATGTTTTCACACTTATGAGTTTTCTTCTCCAACTCCAGGTTTTTGCTGGTCAAATAATGGCAACGCTCTTTGAGGTTCACTATTTGAAATTTTGAGACTCCGTAAAAGTCTTCTAGCTGGGTTGTTATATCAACAAAGAAGTTGTTAATGTTGCTCTCCTTGTTCAATGTACTATCCGATAAATCCACATCAACTTCGTGGGTTTTATCATCAACCCTCAAGCTCGTCAAAGGCATAAACTTGACGTTTGATTGGCTGCACTTAATGCAGCAATTGTAGCTGGTAGACTCATCCTGATGTTTGCTGCATAAAATATGTGCGCAATTGCTCAAATAAAAGTTTTCAGTTGTATTGTACAAGAGATGGCAAACCGAACAATCCACAATCATATTAAGATTAATTTTGGGGAGTGAAGACTTTCTTAGCTTTTTTGAAAAGACGTTTAAATTCAGGAAAGGGAATTCCTAATAAAATATGAACTGTTAGCACAAGAAACATAAACAAGGAACATTCTACAGAATTGACGAAATAACCAACAATATTTCCTAATTTGGATGTTTTGCTCAAAGAAGAATTGGCATGATAAGCGCAAAGCCGAAGAGGGGGTGTTGTTTTTGTTACTGCTGCGGATTGCCATGCATCACGTGTAAACATTTTCTTCTCTTTTTTGAATTTGTTAGGCTTTTTTAAAAATTAAAATAAAAGAGAGGAAAACCCCTTCCCCGGTTTAGGAGTCCGATTTTAACCTTTTTCTTCATGCCTTTCCAAAAAAAAAAAAAAAAAAGCTAGAGGATTACTCTTAGTTAATCACTTTCGGGGAGCAGTACATCGTATTTTTTAGGGCCATTTCTAGCTATTATAGATTTAGTCATATAACAACACATATATATATAGCTATATTACTAATCAAAAAGAAAATTTTGAACAAAGAAAAGAAGGCAAGGCTTCTAAACCAAGAAATAATTACTTTAGCATAAATGTTCAATATTAAATCAACGTTGCTTAAGCAAGCTACTAAAATAAAGGTCAAGACCCCTGTTGTTGAACTGGATGGTGATGAAATGACCAGAATCATCTGGGATAAGATCAAAAAGACCTTGATTCACCCATACTTGGACATTGATCTAAAGTACTATGATCTGGGTATCAAGAAAAGAGATGAAACCGATGATCAAATCACCAAGGACTCTGCCTTTGCTATCAAGAAGTACGGTGTTGGTATCAAATGTGCCACCATCACTCCAGATGAAAACAGAGTAAAGGAATACAACCTGAAACAAATGTGGAAGTCTCCAAACGGTACAATCAGAAACATCTTGGGTGGTACTGTCTTCAGAGAACCTATCATCATCTCCAACATTCCTAGACTTGTTTCCAAGTGGAATAAGCCTATTGTCATTGGTAGACATGCACATGCTGATATTTACAAGTGCCAAGACATGATTGTTCCAGCCACTGGTGGCTCTTTGGACATGGTCTTCACCAATGCCAAGACTGGTGAGAAGCAAGTCATTCCAGTCTACGACTTCAAGAACGGCGGTGGTGTTGCTTTAAGTCAGTACAACACTGATGAAAGTATCATTGGCTTTGCTCACTCCTGTTTCAACACCGCTTTGGACAAGAAGATGGACTTGTACTTCAGTAGTAAGAACACCATCTTGAAGAAGTACGATGGTAGATTCAAGGATATCTTCGAAGAACTATACCAAACCACCTACAAAACCAAGTTTGAGGCCTTGGGTATCCAGTACACCCACAGATTGATTGATGATATGGTTGCTCAGATGTTGAAGTCTGAAGGTGGCTTTGTTATGGCCTTGAAGAACTATGACGGTGATGTTATCTCCGACATTCTTGGTCAAGGTTTCGGTTCTTTGGGTTTGATGACCTCTGTTTTGATTTCCCCAGATGGCAAGTCCTTTGAATCCGAAGCTGCCCACGGTACTGTCACCAGACACTACTACAAGCACTTGAACGGAGAACAAACCTCCACCAACTCCATTGCATCTATCTTTGCATGGACCAGAGGTTTGATCAAAAGAGGTGAACTGGACAACACCCCAGATGTTGTTAAGTTCGCCCAAGCCTTGGAAAGAATCACCATTGAAACCGTTGAAAGCGGTATCATGACCAAGGACTTAGCCATTGCCAGAGGTGCTCCAAACGACTTCGTTAACACTGATGGTTTCTTAGACGCTGTTGCCAAGAACTTAGAAAAGAGCATGAAATAAGTCATCGGTTCTTACCTGGCTAAAAAAAAAAAAAAAAAAAAGAGAAAAAAGAGTATATGACTTTCTCGTTTTCTTCTTTGACATCGATTTTTATTGTATGAGATATATACTAACCAATAGAAATTTTAAATAATCTTTTATGAGACTTTCCTTTTTTTTTTCTTGCATGTTTTCATTATTCGGTGTTTCTGTTCATGTATTGATTCACCAGCTTCAAAGAGTAAAATGTTCCGCACATTATAACCAGAAATCTACCTATAGGTCTGGCATGGACTCTATATATCAAAGCATGGGGAGAAACTTCTTTTTTAGGTTCCATAGCTGGGTTGGATAGATCAAGGTTGGGGAGAGTTTGTTTTTTCATTTATTTATTTGAAGCAACAAAAATGAAGAAACAGAGTCCTAAGTTGAAAAGAGTCTTACCCAAAAAAAAAAATATAAAAAAAAAAGTTAACAAACGCGGCTATTTGGAAGCTTGAATAATTTTAAAAACGTGACCTGTGGCATTCACAGGTTAAATAAAAGAACATATAATATGTGGTTATTTACAGGGTCTCTGGTATATACACAGATTTGTGTGTTTATTTCTTCAGTCTTAAATCGCTCACAACCTTCCATAGAAGTTCACGTTCCTTGTCGCTTGAAGCAGCACCCGAGGCAGTCCATCTGATCTTCATGTCTTGATCAACCACTAATATGACCGGCGAGTATGGGTTAAACAAGTTCAGATTGTATCTCATGGAAAAACTTAAGTCCTTGCCGATGTTGTATGTAAAGGCTTTGTCTTTGTATTCCTTCGGAATCGCTTTGAAAAGCGACTTCTCCATGAAAAAGTTCATGGCTTTCTGCAAGAAAGAGTTGATGCTGTTGACCTGTATTATCTGCACAGGCAAAACATCAGCTGAAATCTGTTTTGTGGCATTTTTTGTTTTGTTGAACTTATTCAAATTAGAGTTCTTTCTTAGCACGCTGTGCTTGGAGGCTGTCTCCATGAAACTTTCGTTGTGCTTCTTAAAGGCTTCTGGGTTAGTTAGCATATTGTCTTTTTGGTCAGTTTGGAACCATGTCAATGACCAGTCGTTTGAGCTGGTGACGTTGGGCTTGATGACCACAATAGAGATGTTGTCCTTGAGCTTGGTTTCTAAGCTGACCTTCTTGCCATTGACGTCCTTGACTGGCATGTGCGGGACGTATTTGCTGATTTTCTTGTCAAAAGCACTTGTTGGACTTGTGAACATCTTTCCTTTGAACTCAGTGGCCATTCTCATACAATAAACAGGAGAAAAGACTTGTTCCATTCTTAGTTTTTGCAGCTTTTCGGTTGACGCTTCCTCACTTCTGTTTCTTATGATATTCAAGTAATCACTGTACACATCAGTTTCTTGTGGTTCTGCTGTGAACCCTGGAATGGTGTCTTTGACGCTATTGTCAAAGTAGTAGAGCTCACGCTTTGCAGTTTTGATTTGTAAGGCACTTACAAACTTGTGGACTGTTGTTTCGTTTTCTTTACCAAAATCAGAAGCAACTAGTTTACGGAATGTCGATAAACGGTGGCTAGGTTTAAACATGTTAGGTTAGGTGTGGGTTCTATTTTGCTTTTTTTTAATGTTCGTTATACAAAAGTTTCATGAATTAAAAGAAAAAGGAAAGAAAAAAAACAGGCATTGAAATCACATAACAAGTGCACGTGACTGTAGTTGGAGAAAAAAAACAAACAAAAGCAAACATATGTTTCTAGTAGAATTTGGAACTTTGCATTAGTGTGTATTCCACATTGTATTTTTTATAAACATTTATATATTGAAAGCTATTTGGAATCGGGTATATTATATGATAGCAGATTGAATTTCCACTATCTTTACAATAAACCTAAAATGCCGGCAAATAAGGCAACAATAGAGACTTCAAAAGCGGCGGCAGCACCCTTGGAAACACTGCTTTCAACAGAGTTAGTCTTGGAGGAGCTTGAAGCAGAAGACTGGGTTGAAGAAGTAGCTGAGCTGGTGGTTTTGGAGGATAAAGTGGTTGGTTCAACGGAAGAGCTGGTGGTTTTTGGAGTAGCACTAGAGGTACTGGTAGATGATGGGGTAGAGCTAGAAGTGCTTGTGGTTGTTGGGGTAGCACTTGAAGAGCTGGAAGTAGTTGTTGGGGTAGCACTTGAAGAGCTGGAAGTAGTTGTTGGGGTAGCACTTGAAGAGCTGGAGGTGGTTGTTGGGGTAGCACTTGAAGAGCTAGAAGTGCTTGTAGAAGTTGGGGTAGCACTTGAAGAACTGGAAGAGCTAGTAGATGTTGGGGTAGCGCTTGAAGAGCTAGAACTGGAAGAGCTGGAAGAGCTGGATGAGCTGGATGAACTGGAGGAGCTGGAAATGACAAGGTTGTTGACGTTAAAGGAGCTACATGTAGACTTAAAGCCGGACCAGGCAGCGGAAACATCGTTGCTTTCACAGACAGAGTCCAAACAGGACTTCATGGCGGAAACCTCGTTATTACAGTAACATGAGACGTCCTGCATACCACTGGAGCATGAGCCGTTTTCCTGGGAAAGAACATTGACACATGCTAGCAAACAAGCTGGTGGAGTACCAGCAACTTGGAGAACTAGCAAACTCAAAATGGAGGTGTACAAACTGACAGAGTTGAATTTCATTTTTATTATGTAACTGAATATGATTGAAAGAGCAGAAAGGGTATGATCAAAACAAAAGGAAGAACTAGGTGTCTGCAAAGGGTGATGGTGTGATTCAGATGGTGTTTGTATTTCTTGTTCTAATAGTTGTTTGTGTGAGAAAAAACACAACTTGCTATAAAAAAAAAATAATAATAAAAAAATAACAAATCATAAATAATCGTAAATCAGTATTTTCCGTTTGTCTTGCCAGTCTGCATCGCTCTAAAAAAAAAACATGAATCAACTATTTTGCATTTTTGTCTGCGTGCGGGGGGCAAAAAAAAAAATGCACATACACACAAAACAATGAGCTATAATTAGAAAAATACATAAACAAAAAAATAAAAATAGAAAGTTGCACATTGCCTTTATTCCTAAATACAGGACAGCGGAGATAAGCACATACACTCTTTCTTTTGCCCTTGGCACGTGATACTGCTGTAACATTATTCAACAAGAAGCAAAAAAAAAAAAGACTAAAAAGTAACATAAGCTTACTTTTTTATTATTTTTCACTAATGCTAATAAAAATAGAGGGTTGGCATTCTAGGAGAGTCTATATATAGTGAATGATTACATTAGAGCATTATGATGGGTGACAATTTCATGTAGAACAAAAGAAATTTGTGTGTGTGTTTTTCATTTAAACAACGAAAAAAACTTATAAGAATAAACCAGCGATTCCCATAGCTAATAAACTCAAAGAACCCTTGGTGACGTCAGCACCGTTCTTGTGGCTGGAGGTGGACTTGGAGGTGGTGCTGTTGGTGCTGTTAGCAGGCATCATAGAACTGGAACTGGTGGTGATGGCACCGGTCATGGAGCTGGTCATGGAGGTGGTCATGTCACTGGTCATGGAGCTGTTCAAAGAGCTGGTAATGTCACCGGTCATGGAAGCAGTGGTAGAGTTATAAGAAGATGGGGCTAGGGTGGTGGTGTTGGAAGCAGAGTTGTTGCCAACGGAGTCGTTGCTGGAGCTTGATGGGGTGAAGTCAGAAGCAAATCCGGAGGTGGTGTATGCAGCCAAGGCTAAGCCTAGGTTATTGTCGCTGTTACCGTTGCTTCCGTTGGAGTCTTGAGAGTATAAGTCCCATTCAGAACCGTTTGGAACAGCTTCGAAGAAGTAGCCCAAAGAGCTGGCTAGGTTACCATCGGCGATGGAGAAACCCTTGATGGCCTTGGAAACATCAGTGGTGGCACCATATTGACCTTCAGAGTCTGGAATGATACCCCAGTAGTAGGTACCGTTGGCGACTAAGTGACCATTGTCGTCAACGACGTATTCCCAGGTTGGCTTGCCGTATGAGGAACCAATGGTGATTGGGTAGTAGCCATCCTTGGCAGAGTCGGTGTCGATCAAGGCACTGCTGTATTGTAAAGCACTACCGGAACGGATAGAAACGATACCGAATTCTTGGGAATCAGCATTAACGGTTTGTAAAGCAGCTAATAAGGCGGCAGAAGTGATAATAATTTTGTTGGATAACATCGTTTATATGTAGTTATGTGTTTTATGTTTTTCTGGTTTTGTTTCAATTCTCTGTAATAATATATAATTTAACAAAATATAAACTATAGATTTTAATAGTAAACAGAATGATAACAATAAGGTTTTTTATATACATAGAGAACAAAAACACATCAGCCTGAAAAAAGAAAAACACAACAAGAAAAACCTTTTTTTTTTGGCTTTGAGCGGTGCACTACGTATTCTCGGAATGTCTCTTTAATTCTTTTTTCCCTTTTTTTTACTAATTTTAGAAGAAAAATCATAAATGCATTCTTCATTTCTTGCTGGGGGGACGGTAAATGTCCCTTACAGCAAATGTTTTTGGCTCCTTTTTTTTTTTTTTAGCTTTGCTCGTCAAGAGGCAAAGCGTGATTTTCAGTAGTGAGAGGGATGTGCAAACTTCTAATAATAAAACATCAACGCTCATGACTGATGCTTTTCCCACATGTCATCACAAATCATGTATGTTAGATAAGAATGGATGAAAGACAAGCACATCAGTGTTGCTTTTTTTTTTAGCTATTTTCCAAATAGACAATATTTTGTAGACAAAAATTGAAGGTTTTATGTGCCAAGAGTTTACCCTAGCGTATTAGTATCCCTGTCATGTGACTTTTCATCGGATTTATCTCTGTGTTGCTGTTGTTTTCACAATTACGTGCGCAAAAGAAAAATAGCTTAGAGGTTTAGCAGCCTTTAATAAACGGAGGAGGATTTGTTGAAACGATGTAATAGGGGTTTTACGCTTCCGAAGATATTTTTGTTCTCCACATAAAAAAAAAGAAAAAAGAAGATTGTCATGTTTTAGTGTTGTGACGTTTTCCTTTTGGGATAAAAGGATGTGTTGGGGCTAAACACTGTTTCGGTTATTCGTTTTTATGTTTTTTTTTTTTTTTGTTGAAGTCCGAATGCTCAAGCCCATCACGCATTTCACGAGTGTCTTTTACAGCAGAAATCAACATTTGTTTTTTTTTTTTTGGCTGGTGATTGAAAGGTGATACCATTTGTGTGAGTATTTTTTTTTGTTTTTTTTTTTACAGTAGAGCGGGAGTGTGCTATGAGGTGAGGAAATATATGAAATGATTGGTGTGACTTGTGTTTTTCTGTTTTCTTCCCACCCCGCTTAGTGCAATTTCCCGTTTCGTACATGAAGTTCTCTTATTTTCAACTCTCAAAAAAAAAAAAAAAGAACACCCCAAAGCAAGTACTACTAATCTGTTCTTGTTGAATGGGAACCAGCACAGCAAAAAGTACCTTTAAAAAAAAATCAGCATCCGTTTTCTTTGTTGTTCTTGCAATCTTTAAAACACGTTATTAAAAAATTCGTTTTTAATGTACAGAAAAAAATTTTCTTGCAGATTCTTCTTCATTGATCAGCTTATTTTGAGCACTCATGAAGTAATAATCAACTTTATATAAAAAGAAGGGTTGGCAATGTCCTTTTTCCCTTTTTTTTTATTTGTTTTATAATACTATCTCTCATAATAAATAATAGTTATAACAAAACCAGAAAATATTATTTATTTACACAAATACAATATGGGTATCGAAAACGTTTTACAAAGAAAAACAGGTGTCATCGTTGGTGATGATGTCAGTGCTTTATTCAAGTACGCTCACGAAAAGAACTTCGCCATTCCAGCCATCAACGTTACTTCCTCCTCTACCGTTGTTGCTGCTTTAGAAGCTGCCAGAGACAAGAAGTCCCCAATCATCTTACAAACCTCTAACGGTGGTGCTGCTTACTTCGCTGGTAAGGGTGTTTCCAACGCTGACCAATTCGCTGCTATCCAAGGTTCCGTTGCTGCCGCTCACTACATCAGAGCCATTGCCCCAGCTTACGGTATCCCAGTCATTCTACACTCCGATCACTGTGCCAAGAAGTTATTACCATGGTACGACGGTATGTTAGCTGCCGATGAAGAATACTTCGCCAAGAACGGTGAACCATTATTCTCTTCCCATATGTTAGATTTATCCGAAGAAACTGACGAAGAAAACATCGCTACCTGTGTTAAGTACTTCACCAGACAAGCCAAGATGAACCAATTCTTAGAAATGGAAATCGGTGTCACTGGTGGTGAAGAAGATGGTGTCAACAACGAACACGTTGCCAAGGAAGACTTATTCACCTCCCCAGAAAGAGTCTACGAAGTTTACAAAGCTTTATCTCCAATCTCTCCAAACTTCTCCATTGCTGCTTCCTTCGGTAACACCCACGGTGTTTACAAGGCCGGTAACGTTGTTCTATCCCCAGAAATCTTATTAGAACATCAACAATACGTCAACGAAAAGATCGGTGCTCCAAAGGATGCCAAGACCTTATTCTTAGTCTTCCACGGTGGTTCCGGTTCTACCGTCAAGGAATTCCACGACGCTATTGACAACGGTATTGTCAAGGTCAACATGGACACTGAAATGCAATTCGCTTACTTAAAGGGTATCAGAGACTACGTCTTAACCAAGAAGGACTACATCATGACTACCGTCGGTAACCCAGAAGGTGAAGATAAGCCAAACAAGAAGTTCTTCGACCCAAGAGTTTGGGTTAGAGAAGGTGAAAAGACTATGTACAACAGAGTCGAAGAAGCCTTAGAATGTTTCCACGCTGTTGACGTTTTATAAATTTAGCCTTATTTGTTAGAGCAAGATTTATTTAAACAATATATATATAAAGACCTCTCGTCTTTAATGATAACACTTTTATATATGGAATTTTTTATGATTTAATTCTATGTTTAAATTTTTTATTTTTTATTTTTTTTTGGGCTTTATGTGATTCCCGTAGTTTATACATTTATGATTAACTGCTAAAGTATGTAAAAATATAAATAAAGGTTGATAAAAAAACAGCCCCTTGAAGAAAAAACAACACACCCAAGAAGAAGTAATTGTTGTTCAAACCTCCCAGCCTTATTCTTACCTTCAAATGAGTAATGAAAGCTTGAAGCCACATTTGATTGATTTATACAATGTTGAAACAACTAACAAGCTCATCCCACAAAGTTTCCAGTATGTCTTAAAGACTTTAGTGACTAAGTACTATTCAAACAAATATTTAATGAATGTATACAACAACTTTGACGACTATTCGTTCATATCGAACTTTATCATAAATTACATCAGTCTGCTGAAAACAGATAGCACATTTATAGGCAATAACTTCAACATAAGCTATGAATTCAATGACAAATACGTCAACAGAAAAGACTTAATTCTGGTAACTTTGTTTGATAATTTCGGAATAGATTACATAACGGCAAAACTAGATAGACATAGAAGTGACCTTCTACAACAGTACAAGCTTATCAAAAAGAATTACAAAAAAAAGCTGATTGAAGACCACGGTAAGTTCTGGGAAGACAATATAGACGACTTCAAGGACCATGTTAAGAAAAACATCAATTTGAATCATTACATCCTCATGTTCAAGTACTATCCAAAGATCAAAAAGACTCTGAAGATTATTAGCATGTGCTTCAAGCTCATCTATCACAAAGGGTACTCTGATCACTATAGCTTTCTTCAATACATTTTTGGAATTAAGCAAAAGAAAATGAGTTTGTTTAACTCTGTGACTTCCAAAATTTTCTTGTACCTGGTCTCTGTTGTCAAAATCGTTGAGTACTACAACCGAGAGAACTTCTTAGCAACTCTCTTTTCGTCAGATGATATTCTGCTTGATCAATTGCCACTTCCTGAGCCTGTTTATGATGAAAAGAATATAGCAAGTGCAGTGAATAAAGGCATGTGTCCAATATGCAATTCAACAGCATTAAACCCAACATGTTGTAAAGATACAGGCCTTGTATTCTGCTACAACTGCATATACGATCATTTAGACGATCAAAGAAACACCAACAAGGCACTGAAGTGCCCTATCACAAATGTTGACCTGATACACGGCTTTGATGGTTTGATTAAAGTAAAAGCATAATACAAGTTTTATATATACAAGTGTAACTAAATGAAAATATCTATCGGCATAAGAAACTTTAGAATGGCTCAGAAATTATTTCACCTTTACCAAAAGCAATGTCCCCGTTTTTCAATGTTGGGCTATAGCATAAATATTTGATACAGGCATCTAAAGCGGCTCTACTTGTAGCATCGTCTACACTAGCACCAAACCCTTCTCCTATCTTTTCACCTTCAGCGGTAAAGCTTCCTACAATGAACATAGGCTCGGTGGAATTTCTACCGGTTTCGGCCAATAGTTTGTATACAACTTTAGGGATATTTTCTGTGGCTAGGATATCATTCAAGGTATTGTGACTGTCGTTCAGAAGAAATACTTTTTGTATTTCAAGCTCTTCAACGTTCAAGGTATCTCTGGCAAACAATTCAAACAATTGTGGGGCTTTTTGAGTCATCAAACCAAATAAAGCCAAAGTAGCATCCGAAACTGGTCTGTACTCAATAGGAACCTTTTCCCCGGTTATGGTAGAGTCAACAACTTCAGTGATTCCATTGGCTGTTTTTCTATTGATGAAGTTCTCTGTTGAACTCACTTTCCCGAAGTATTCCAATGTATCTTCATTTGCTAAATAAGCTTCAAGCAGAGTTTGATTGTTGACTTCTAAACCAAATTGGGTTAGACCTATGTTGTGTAAATTCTTAATACTCAATAGCTGTTCAAGCAAAGCTTCGGCGATGGCTGTAGGTAATCTTGGGTATTTTATGTACAATCTGGTCAAAAGATTGGCCTTCAAGGCTTTGTAACCTAAGGACTTTAATTTAGTATTGTTATAATTGCTGACTTCACTCTTGGCACAGTTTAAACAGCTAGACAGCTCAGTGAATTTGATGCTATCAGGGTACTCATTGAATCTTAATCTATGGTACAAACTGGTCAAGGTAGCTTGACTTCTCAGCTTGGTTTCAAGTTCTTCAACATTGGAAAAGGAGTTTATGATGACATCAGTGTATTCTTTGAACTTTTTCAAGTGCTTTATTTCAGATAACTCAGCAAGGAATACAGGATCTTCAAAGTTTTTGGAGTATTTGGATGCGCTGACTAGTAGATCTTGGCTGTGGCCTAAAGATTCTGTTTTTTGGGAAGCAGATTGATATCTCAATGCAACTGCAGTAACACACTTTCTTGAGCCCAACTTGATGGAGTTTTTCCCCAATAAACGAAGCATTGTCTAAAAGAAACTTATGAGGTGATTATAAGTAAAAGGTTTGTTTTGGTCTTTAACATCCATCTCATATATTCCATGCTGAAATTATCCTTACCAATAAAAAACCATGAAGAAAAATTTTCAACTAAAAAAAAAAAAAAATTCAAAAGAAAAATTTTCTTTCTTTTTTTTTTTTCTCCCGTGCTCTTCTATTAACCCGTGCCACCAAGATAGGAAATATTTTGCTTTATGCGGGCAAAATTACAGTAAAATAAGGTTTAATCAATTCAAAAACGTCCTTTTAATTTATACACAAGTTATATAACCTCAAATAAATAAAACAACTCCTAGCACAGCTATCACTGCACCCATCATACTGTTGTATCTATTGTATATTTGTAGAGTGCAATCGTTGTTAGTATACTCCACCTCATCATCGCTAATCGCAAAGATGGATGACCTTTTTCCGAAATAGTTGGTGTTCTTCTCTTTCACTTTAGCAGCTGTCTGTGTGTTCTTATAATCTTTGACTTTGTTGGCAAAGATGTTTTTGACGCCTTCAACCCATCCAAGTACACCTGTCTTTTTGTTTTTTTCAGTCCCTAGACTGCTTTCCTGGTCAGAAAATCCATTTGCCAACAGATCCTCAAGATTCATTGGTAAGGAGTCCGATTTGCTGGTTGTATCTAATGACACCTTTTGTTTTGATGTATTAATGTCATCAAAATCTTTAATCAACTTGTTTAAGCTCTTGTTAAATTCAGGTAAACCTAGGTGGATTTTTGATCTTAGTGGGCTAGTAGTGTGTAAATCTAAACCAGCAGTCATGCTCAGGTTGCGTGAGGTGAGTGCTATGGTACTAAAATCCGATATTGCTCTATTAGTACTCTCGGTAGACCCAATTGTTAATGTTCGTGTTACATTTACCACAGCTGTTTGAATTTGAGTTATCGTCTGTGTTGAGCACACTTCCGTGTTTGTAAATGCCGTTAGGTGCGGAGCAATTACTGGATTGTTCAAATAATCATTTAGTATATCTTTGACTATGCTTTCAATATTGGTTTCTAGTGATTTGTCATAGTAAATGTCTTGAACATCATACTCATTGTCTGTATAAAAGTTATCTCCACTTTTGATAATGGCATCATTTGCTGCTTCTATAGACGGTAAGTCTAAAGTTGTATTGGAATTATTCCAGGTCCCAGTATTAAAATAGCTTCCTTTATTTGCAGTTGGAAAAGATGACGCGACTAAATATTGAGAAAGTTCCAAAGACATAAAATTATGTTGTTTAGTATTAACGTAAATTTGATCAGCAATGTCGTTGTTAGTGGCACTGAATGGCTTTTCATTCAAAAAAAGGATAGCTGGCTCCCTTAAAATTGTGTTATCCTCTGCAAGTGGGAACAGATCAGCAGCTACTGTATTTTTGGTATTAAGAACTTTTTTAACTTCCTGCTTGCCAAATTTACTAGACCCTTGAGAAGACGGAAACAATTTGGATCCAGTCAAATTTACTTGTTGAATGTCTTCATCGAAGAACTCATTGTCTGTGTTGAGATTATTGGTGGTCAACTGGGCTTGAGGCTCATGGTGGTCGATATCGTCCCCCTGATTAGAGAAGTAATTAGTTTTGTTGTCTGTTTCTGCTGAAAGAACTTGATTGTTGTTTTCAAACACAATACTACCTTTTAAGACTTCCGATTTAGCTATAAAGGCTAATAAGGTGCAAACTAGAGTGGTTTTTGATTTCATTAGTTCTTTCTTTTCTTTTTTTCTTATTAAATCAAGTTGTGGGAATGAGCTAAATGTTTTTGTGTTGTTTTTTATTACTGTAAACTACTTGTACTTGGTGATTTAGATAGTGTTCTCTAAAATTCTCATGATCTTGTTTTGAGCTTTTAAAAAAAAGTAATAGCTTTTCAAATTTGATTGTGAAACTTTGATTTTAAATTAAGAGAATACTGAAAATTTTGTGATTAATTCACTTATAATCTTTTTTTTTTTGAAATAAAATGATTTTCCCCTTTTCTGCAATTAAAAAAAAAACAAAAAGTTGTAAATGCATATATTTTTAAAAAAATAAAAGGATCTGTTTTTTTTTTTTTTCTAATGAAGTTATTTTTTTAATTAAAGATGCGCAGATTACCTATTTGGCTTACATGTTCGGATATAACAGGTGAGGCATAAAACACATGTAAGAATATCAGCAATTGATCTGAGCTACTAGTACAACCCATAGACTAATTGTTTTTTTGCTGCTGTTATTCCTTTTTTCAAACAATAGATGAATTGATGAGTATTCATGAACACATCGAAGCACTAATCATATCCATGTATCACTACATTCAAATCTGCTATTTTTTTTCTTTTCTTTTCTTTTTGATTAAAAATAAGTACTGCAGGTAAATACAGTTTTTCTGGCTTATAAAATGATAGAAGTAAATACTTATGTTTAAACAGCTTCAATGTTTTAGTATTGTTTGACTTCGTAAGTGCATAGAAAAAATATAGAGGATTTCTAAAGATCTTTTAAGTTTCAGTCACGTGCTGTTCTCTACAAAAGCCTAATAATTGGGAAGTTTCTTTGCAGAAATTTTTCTCAATCAATGGATTGTCAAACGCTGTATACCAGCCAGTTTTTGTTTGTTTTCTTCGTTGAAATAAACCAATCAATCCAAAAATATCACACACATGCTTAACAGCATTGTATTTAAGCAAACTTTTAGGCTTAATAAATTTTCAGCTACGCTTTGTACAAACAAACGTCACTTCAATACAACAGAATTCAAACCAACTGTGTATGCATTATCCACTCCATATGGGCTTAAATCTGCTATCTCAGTAGTTAGAATATCAGGCTCTGAATCTTTGAACATCCTTAAAAAGCTAACAGCTTCTTCAAAGGTACCCAAAAGCAGAACAGCAGTTCTGAGGAGCATATACACTTATCCGGAAAAGATATTGCTAGATAAGGCATTGCTTTTCTACTTTAATGGACCAAGAAGTTATACAGGTGAAGATATGCTAGAGTTACACCTCCACGGAAGTAAATCGATTATTAATACTCTTTTTAAGAGTTTGAATAATTTATCAGTTGACAAAGAAAATAACATGAATATAAGAATGGCTGAGCCTGGTGAGTTTTCTAAGAGAGCATTTATAAATGGAAAAATGGACCTGACTGAATTAGAAGGTATCAGAGATATTATTGACTCAGAAACCGAACTAGAAAGAAGATCAGCACTTAAAAGTTTTGTAGGGGAAAACAAAAAAAACTTTGAAGTGTGGAGGGCTCAGATACTTAATGCAATGATGAAAATGACTGCTATCATTGACTTTAGTGAGGATGCAAACCTTGAAGATGTCAATAAAATTTTGGATAGTGCCAAAAGAGACATTGATGGTTTGTATGATGAGTTAAATGCATTTATAGACAAAATCAACAAAACAAGATTTTTGAAAAATGGTATAAGAATTGCCTTGCTAGGTGAACCAAATGTGGGCAAGTCGTCTTTGATCAATAAAATGTCGTCAGATGATGAACTTGCCATTGTTAGTGAAATTGCTGGTACCACAAGGGATAGTATAGACTCTGTTCTGGATTTAGATGGCTTTAAAGTTATTATTACCGATACAGCAGGAATTAGATCCCACACTCTTGACGAAATTGAAATGATGGGTATACTGAAATCCAAAAAGAAGTTTGTTTCTTCGGATATTGCCTTGCTGATGGTGGATCCTTCCACAAACTTGAAGCTGGACCCATCTATCATAGAAATGGTTAATTTAGGACTTAGGGAAACCCCTGAAAAGGAGATTTTTTTAGTTGTAAACAAATGTGATTTAATCAAAGATGAAGGCGAATTAAATAGTTTCATCAGTGATATAGCTAGTCAATTCGATAGAAAAATGAAGGTTATAAGAATTTCCTGTAGCGACAAGTCAACTGGCATTCAAAGCTTGATGAGCGAACTGAGAAGTACCTTTGAGACTATGACTGGTGAAAACGGGTCGGAGCCTATTCTTGTTTCGACTAGAGTGCATGAAATACTGACTCAAGAAGTGATTTACAGTCTCAATGAATTCTACAGCTCATACTACAATAAAGATGTTTTAATTGCTAGTGAGTCGCTAAACTTAGCAGCATCCGGATTGGGTAGTATAACTGGTGACTCGATTGATGCTGATGAAGTGCTTGGTACAGTATTCAGTAACTTTTGTATAGGAAAATAGTTCATGTGAATTATATATTTTTATAAAAATTGGTGAAAATTAAAGGCGTAACTTTGTGGATCTAGGTTTTCATCATAAACGGTGTCTTCCTTGTCAATTGCTAAATTATTATAAACATTAGTGTAATCAAATTCCATAATCTGCGGAGCTCTAATTAGATCAATGTCGATTTCCGTTCCATATTCTTTATTTTCTAGGATATCCGGTGATTCTTCAAGGTAGTCCCCATCCAATCCCATTTTAACCAACTTGTCGCTGCCAAGTAACATGTTTTGTTGTTTTATAATATCTTCTAATGATAAAATTGCTATATTTTCCTTTTCAGATGCGGGAGTATCAGTATACTCAGGAAGTGGTACGGCAATAGTTAAAATAACATTGGTAGCCAATATCATTGGCAAATGTTTATAAAGCATTTCTGTTTGGTCCAATAGCTAATAACTTTGAGAATAATCTTAAAAAATCAAAACAAGATATATATATTATTAGAATTAGTCTAATTACTTGAGCGTATTTTGTTCATTGTAATAATTTTTTTTAAAACAAATAATAAACATTCTTTTTGTTTTTAATTAAACCTGAAGAAACTCTCGTTAAATCCGACTATTAAAATTTTTTACCATATTTAGAATAACCGTATAATGATGGGACAGGTAATGTAACAACACTTCGACACAAGTATAGTAATAAAGTGCCAATACATAACATCCTTCATATATTTTCTCTAGTATTTTGTTTGCCTGAGAATTGATTTCTGAAATAAGCTTTTGGTGAAATTTTATCAACGACCATAGTTAAAAAATTATCCTTCCTACTTATGGCGCTTATATTTAGAAGAGAAAAAAAAAACGGCTCGTCCTTTGATAACAACTAAAAAGAAATATTTCACAACCAAAAGCTAAAACACACAAGATTAATATGAAATTAAACGTTGAAGGACTATATATGTGTCAATTTGATACTACACAAGGTAACTCTTTGCTACATTATGAATCACTCACAAATTCAGAAATCACTTTTGCTGATCTTGAATACCTTTCTTTGCCTTCTGGATTACACGACATTTCAGGGGCCTCTGATATTGTAAAGTTTCAAGTATTGGACCAAAACAAAAACAAGTACATGAGTATTGCTAGGTTGTTTAATAACTCCAAGTCAATTATTAGCGAAATGAGAGACTTATCTTCCAGCATAGACAGAAGTAAAGTGAAAATTTTCAGTCTTGGTTTGGTTATCAAGATAGAAGTGAACGCTGTTAGCGACTTGCTGGCTTATCAAGAATCGATTATCAGAAAAATTGATACTGCTTATGAGAGATTTATTCAAGGGAATTTAATTTTGGATGCATTACCAAATGAATTGAAAGAAAGCCTCTTGGATATTGAGAATAGTTTGGTTTGGAAGGAGCCATTCAAGGTATTAAAAGATATCGACTGCTTCATTTTCCCTTTGTGGAAACAACTAATTTTGGGTAAAAACATTTTGATTGTGAATAAGGATTCAGCCTCGGTGAGCTTTGATGAACTTAATAGGCTAGTTGAATATTTGAAATCAATTTCAAGCTCTGAAAATTACAATTTAGTTTATAACTGTTCATTGTCAAATTTTGAATCGGTACTATCAACTTCAAAGGGCCAATACATTGCATATACTACAGATTTGATACTAAAAGAAACCGTTGATAATTACCAAGTCATCTTAGAATTAGACAAAAATGCGAAGGTATCACTAGTTGATAACAAAAAGAAACCTTTGCATGCAACATTTATTGAAAGCTTAAAGTTGGTGTCGAAATACAAAGATGACTACAGAAGATTTGACAACAAGGGAAAATCACAAAAATTCATTGATTTGATCTATCTTCTTTTTACATTCAATACTGTTAAGCCAGCCTATTACAAATTTATTGATATGGCTCTTGATATACCGTTACAAGCCCCTTTAGAGCCAACAAGATTCGAAAACTGGTTGAAGTCTTTGAATGCTGGCATAGAGTCTTTAATCAAGTCATCTAGCTCATCAAAAACACTTACAATAAAACCGTCTGATGTTTTAATGCTAGGATTTGATGGGTTCAATCAAAGCGACCTGATTTTTTTGCAAAACTACATCACAAATATCAAATTTTCTGACCAAATCGAAAAGGTTACATTTAAAAATTTTGATATGAGTTTACTTATATAAGTTGTTTTAAATATTATATTTTATTTTTTATAATATTAACCAAATACTGGAAATTACTAAAGAAAGACCTAGTACAGCAGTCAAAACACCTGCACCTGCCTTGTCTTTGGTTGTTATAGTCAAAGGAGCTACGTTAGTAGGGGTGGTTTTAGATCCAGCATCACCTGCACCAGTAGATGTACCACCAGTATTCTGAGTAAAAGGCTTATCCTTAGATAAAATTTGACTATTCAAAATAACTTCCAAAGCGTCAATCTGCTCACCAAGACCATACCAGCCATCCCATCCATGGTAACTCCAATTGATACCACACGTGTGGCCATCCGTACCACCAGAACATGATTGAGCAGCACCTTCAGCACTTGCATTCATCCATTGCATAATTTGGCCTTGGGTTTCTGGAACAAGCTGAGCAGTCAACCCCATAAATCTAGCAAAATATGCTCTGAAGGATCTCTGATCAGTATTACAGTAATATCCTGATTGACAAGCAGCTTCATATAAAATACTGTTATTGAAGAAAACTTGAGATGATTCCATGAAACCCATAGTTCTATTTGTCCAGACAGTTTTATTAGTATAAGCGGCTAAATAGGCACACCCGGATAGAACTAATCCTTGATTATAGGTCCATTGCAGTTTAACAATGTTGGTACAATTGTCTGCGATTTCACCACCATCATAAACAAAACTCCAAGGGTTTTCAACTGTAATTAATTTGATATCTTCCATCCAATCAAATATCTTAACAGCCCAGTCAACGTATGTTTGATTTCCGGTGTATCTAGCTAGTCTGGCAGCAATGTGGAAAAGGGCAGCATTAGAAACACTATTTTTATAGTTATACCCATTATTCCAAGAAAAGATTTGCCATCTTAAACCACCACCACAGTACTGATCGTCCCATCTGGAGGCCATAGTGTTAAATACAGCTTGGGCTAGATACAGCCATTGAGGTTCTTCAGGAGAAGGATTTGGGAAATTTCTTTCAGCAGCACTTATAGCAGCAATTCCCCAAAATGCTTGATCATCATTACCTTCAACTGTAGATTGATTCAATGGGATATAATTCCAGTTTTCACCGGCTTGGTATAATAAAGCTTCTTTGGTTAAGTTGACGTATGTGTCGTTCCCAGTAATGTACCAGTAATCAATCATAGTACCCCAGACACCACCGGCTTCCCACCAATAGTATGGTTGTTGGAACATACCTATGGTACCCCCTTCAGTATAACCTGCGTAATAATCTAGTGTACCCTTCACAAGTAGAGCAGCCGCATCGTCGACACTGGTCTTGTTATTTA
The DNA here is from genome assembly GCA_030567235.1 of Hanseniaspora clermontiae. NCBI lineage: Eukaryota > Fungi > Ascomycota > Saccharomycetes > Saccharomycodales > Saccharomycodaceae > Hanseniaspora > Hanseniaspora clermontiae. The sequence goes on along the minus strand of JAJLRV010000169.1, from coordinate 13,338 downwards.
AATCAAGATAAACAGCATTTATAGTCTGGAAAAATTTGGCAGCTAGCAAAGCTGATATAAAAGTCTTGCAATTGACCATTTGTCCTGTATATTCAATTATATTTTTTATATCTTTGGTAGAAGAAAGAAAAGAAAAAAAAAGTTAATGAAATCTGCTTTCTTTAGTTCAAAATATTCTATTGCACTCTATAGTAAAGGTTAATCAAATATAAATATGGATATGTTGTTTGGTTTGCTAAATATAGCTTGCTTTCGCAGAATGTATATATCAAGCGTAACAACAACAACAAAAAAAAAAGAAAAAGTATAATATTGTTTTTTTCTGATCTTGATGTTTTGCTGGAGATACAACTCTTATTCGGAGTTAAAACACTATGAAACTCTAAATTACAGCTTTAATTAATAAGAAAAGGTTAGCTCAAGAGTTCATATATACATATCAATTAACTATGTCCATACCCAAAGATCTTCTTATTCCGTTCTTGATGACTTTGGCATATTCCTCTGGATAGTCTCTGTAAAGCTTGCAAGCATCTATATTTGCACCACTTTCAAGATTAGGTTCATTAAGCATGGAAACAACTGAAAGCAAAATTTTCTCTACAGATTGAACAGGAGACCACCTTTCATCAGCAGTTTCGTATTGGTTTGGATCATCCCCTGGTTGGTGGAGAATAGATATGCAAACTCTCCCGTCTTTGTAGACGTTTGGATGTAATATGGAGCCTGGAACAAAGGTCATTTCAGGTGGCGATAGAGGATAGTCTTTTGGAAACTTCAACTTGGCCACATAAACTCCATTTTCATAGAGTGTATCCTTAGGGCCCTCTATAAAACATGTCCATTCAAATATATTGTGGTCAAATGTTGGGTATGCAACCAAGCCTTCAGGTGCATCTTTTAGTAGCTGTTTATATTCTTTAAGCAATCTTTTTTGAGCAGTGGCTCCTGAGTAGTTATCCATCTTGTGTGTGTGTTAGTGTTTGTTGTGTCAGTGATTCTTAATCTTTGGTGTTGGTGCTAATCTTATTTTGATTTTGGGAAAGCTGACAAAAATTGGTTTCCTCTACGTGCGGGCAAAAAATAACTCAACAAAAAAAATCCTACACCAAATTGGCCATGGAAAATCGATGTGCAACTCAAATGGTAACAGAGAACGGTTGTTTGAACAGCAAAGATGTGGGTGAATAACAAGTGCAAGAAGGCAGATTGAGAAGAAGTTTTTTTTTGTTTGTTGCTATTTTAAACTTGAAACAATATCTCCATTAAATAGATTATTACCATCAATATTAACAAAGTTGATCCACGAACCAATTCTTACATCAATAATAATAGACCAAGTCACTCACTAATAACATCAACTTAAGCATTGACACTTAATATTGAACCCTAAAATTAATACCCACAGAAATTACAAGCATAAACCACACAATTCGACGTAACAAGACACGCTTTCTAAACTTCTTTCATGTTCTTGTAATTGTTTTCTACACAACATAATTTATAAAATAATTACAATCCCTCGTAGTGTAACGGCTATCACGGCGCTCTTTCACAGCGTAGACCCGAGTTCGACTCTCGGCGGGGGAGTTTATTTTTTTTCAATTTATAGATTGTTGTAAAAGATTTTTTTTTAAGAGAGTTATTCATGCTGGACAAGACATGATCTATAAACATACAGAAACAAGAACCTCTCTAATTGATTTCATCTAGAGGTTGCAGTCCCCTTTAAAAAATTATAGATAGAGCATTTCTGCGGTTTTGCTAACAAGAATTTTTGTTTTCTTTCTGTAAATTTGATTGAAAATTATTAATGAGTTGTTATATTTTCTATTCAAGATTGGCCGAGAGGTTAAGGCGTTAGAATGAGGTTCTAATGTACACACGTACTCGTGGGTTCGAACCCCACATCTTGAAGTTTATTTGCTAAAAAAATAACGCTAATTTTTTTTTTGTATTTATAATATTTAAAAAAGAAAACTCAAAAAATAATCACTGCATCGGCCGGGAATCGAACCCGGAGCTCAACGATGGCAACGTTGAATTTTACCATTAAACCACCGATGCTTGTAGTTATTTTTTAATTTTTAATTAAGTTCATTCTTCAAGTAGGAGAAGTCAATAAGATGCAACTATAGGCAGAATTGCACTAAATTGCTGTTAAAAACAACAATTGATGGTCAGAATCATTAAACTCAAATTTTTCAAACAGATCTTTGACCAAATTGTTAAACACACCATAGAAAAACTTGAAACTTCATTTAATTTTTAAATGGTGAAAATACAAATTTTTTTTTTTTGTAGGGTGATTATTCCGCTTCTCTAAACCCTTTTTTTTTTTTTTCTCATGAGTATTCATATTTTATTGAAGTTTTACATCTTAATTCGAATCAAGCTTTTAAAAAAAAGTTGATAAGACATCCAAAAACAATTTTATCTTTATTTAGCTAGTATCATTGTTAACTGTGTTGTTAAATACAAAAAAATAATGGACGTCAAGACATCTGCTATTGAAAAGGGGGTGTTATGTACATTGCCCTCTGGGAAACAATATTACTCAAAGATAAGGCCATTTCATGGCAATCCAGAATTGGAGAGCTATGATGAAGAAAAGCAAAACATAAATCCTTTTAACAATAACCATAACAGAAGATTGTCCAATGAAGAAATCTTTGATACAGAAAAACTTAAGAACTTCTTTCTCATAGAAGGAAGGTTGACCAATGATCAAACTATGCTTGTATTAAAAAAGGCTATGAAGATATTCAAGAAAGAACCGAATCTGCTACATGTGAACAAAATGCCTATTAATGTGGTGGGTGATGTGCATGGGCAATTTTATGATGTTGTGAAATTGTTTGAAGTAGGGGGACATGTATCTGAAACCAATTACTTGTTCTTAGGTGATTATGTTGACAGAGGTGTTTATTCCGTTGAAACTCTTTTATTTCTTTATGTTTTGAAAATCAACTATCCTGACAGAATTTTCATGCTAAGAGGTAATCATGAGTGCAAACATCTGACGTCTTATTTTACATTCAAAAACGAAGTAATGCACAAGTATCAAAAAAACAATTACAGTCTTGGGCCGGCTAGCAAGTTGACCAGTGTAGAGATTTACAAGGCATTTTGCTTGTCATTCAACTATTTACCTATTGCAGCAGTTCTTAATGAGCAGTACTTCTGTGTTCATGGTGGTATCTCGCCAGAATTGGAATACATCGAAGACGTCAATACAAAAATACCGGATAGATTTAAAGAAGTTCCTAGTTCTGGTTTGTTTTGTGACTTAATGTGGTCTGATCCCTTAGAGGATTATGATTTTTCCACTGAAACTGAACTTTTCCTTAGAAACACCCAAAGAGGTTGTTCATACATGTACACCTACGAGGCAATGACCCAATTTTTGGATAGAAATAACTTGCTCTGTGTTATAAGAGCTCATGAAGCCCAAGATTTGGGATATAGAATGTATAAGAACTCAGATAAGTTCAACTTTCCTACTCTGATAACAATTTTTTCGGCACCAAACTATTTGGACTCTTACAACAACAAAGCTGCTATTTTGAAATTTGAGAATAATACAATGAATATTAGACAATTCAATAGCGTAAAGCATCCTTACAATCTTCCTCAGTTTATGGATGTATTCACATGGGCTTTACCGTTTGTTGGAGAAAAGGTCACAGAAATATTGCTGGGTGTTTTAAACATATGCTCAGATGAAGAATTAAGTGACAAACCATCCCCTGAGGTTCAAAACTATAACATTGATGAAATGCTGATGCAAGATGAGCCAAACAGCAAAGAGAGTAGTAATGCTGCAGATTCTAAAGATAACTTGAAAAAGAAGATATCAGAGATTTTCCGCTTATCTGAAATATATTCACTTCTGAAGAAAGATAGTATGGGCGTAAATATGTTGGATAAAGGACAGAATAAAGAAATAATTGAAAATCTGGATGAATTTACAGCTTCCAAGTTACTGGATTCTATAAATGAAAGATTGCCACCAGACTTGAAGAAGGCAAATGAATTAGAACGTTTGAAGTATCTAAATGAAAGTGGTTCTTCGTTGAACAAAAACTCAGGAATACATCACAGTATAATATCATTGTTGTTGAACGAAGATGAGGTGAAAGAATCTTCAAAGAAAACGTAAATATGATCATTAATGTTTTTGTTTTTTTTTTTTTCAAAATCAGGAATACTTTAATTAATTTCTTATTTTATATATATAATTAATCTATATACGTTTACACATTTTCAAAACTTTCTTCTATTTACCTATAAATGGTTGAACTTCCCTTTATTATTTTTCCATTTTGGAAAAACTTTAATTGTGTAGTCTCTTTTCGAAGGAGTGTAAGTTGTGAACACCACCTTCTAATTGAGCACTAGCGGTTCTAAATTCGAATCTGATGTTACCTTCATCAGTTTCAGTTCTTAAAGCGTTTAAAGAAGTAACACCGATATCTTGACAAGAGTGTTGTAAACCATGGTGTAAGTATGGGATGAACTTGGTGATGGAACCCTTGTCAACAACAGAACCGGAGACACCTTGAGCAACTAAAACCTTGTCACCTTCAGAGAAGTATCTGGAGGTAGCAGCGTTACCCTTGACTTCAGTCTTTTGCATGGCATCAATAGAACCCATACCTCTGTAAGTTTTTAATCTCTTACCATCTCTGAAGAAGTATTCACCTGGAGATTCGGTAGTACCAGCTAACATACCACCCATCATAACAACAGAAGCACCTAAGGCTAAAGCCTTGGTGATGTGACCAATGTTTTGAACACCACCATCGGCCATAGTTGGAACACCGAATTGGTTGGCGAATTGAGAAACGTTGTAGACAGCAGTACCTTGTGGTCTACCACAAGCCATAACTTCTTGGGTGATACAGATAGAACCGGAACCCATACCAATTCTTAAACCATCACAACCAGCAGCAATTAAGGAAGCAGCTTGTTCTCTGGTAACGACATTACCACCAATGACTTGTAAGTCCTTGAAAGTTTCCTTGATCCATTTGATCATGTCCAATTGGAAAATGGAGTTACCTTGAGAGGAATCTAAGACAACAACATCTAATCCAGCTTCGACTAACTTGGCTAATCTTTCTCTATCAGATGGTAAGGTACCAATGGCAGCACCACATAGCAATTGCTTGGTGGTGGCACTCTTGGAAGCCAATGGGTAAGATTGATTTTTCATTAAATCAGTTCTACTCAACATACAGACTAAGTTGAATTCGTCATCAACGATTGGTAGCTTACCCTTCTTGGTCTTCATTAAGATTTCGTTACCTTCAGATAAAGTAATACCCTTCTTGGCATGGACTAATTCCTTTTCGTTGGTCATGATAGTTTCTAGTAAAACATCATCGTTTTCGACGAATTGGATATCTCTAGAAGTAACGATACCAACTAATTTACCAGGACACTTACCGTTTTCTATTCTTATAATGATAATTGATTATGATTGATTTAGTTGTTAGTAAAAATAAATTATTCAATAATTTTTGTTGTTTGCAACGACTTTGTCAAATCGAAATAAGTACTCTCTTTTTTTCTTCTCAGAATCATCAAAAAAGAAATAACAATAATAATAAAGGTTATCTTTAACTTAAGAGTTTAAAAAACAGTTCTTGCCAAACATGAATTATGTTTGCTTTTCTTGTTGTTTTTTTTTAGTGAATAAGGCTGTGTTCTATTTTAAACAATGTTTATCAGAATCGTAATATAATTTATCTACAAGATCGTTTGATCATTAAATTCAGTAGAACGAAAGTTATTATAGGTTAAACATCATGTAAAAACTTCAATTTAATCAGAACATATTCCTTATTCATTAACTTTTAAGTGTGATTATTTTTTCCTTTATTATTATTATTTTTTTTTCTTTGATGCTTATTAAGAAGAAAAAAACATTGCAATCATTTTTTCTTTATTTTTCAATTTACATACCAGTAATTGGGAAACCAGAGAAGCCCAACTTTTCGGATACAGCCTTGGCAGTAGCAACGGTGTCCTTTGGAGACAAAACGACAGGATCGTTGATGAAACCGTTTTCGAACTTCTTAACCTTCTTAACCATAGCAGCTTGGTCTTCGGCGCTACAGTTATGGTGGATGAAACCAATACCACCTAATAAAGCCATGTAGATAGCCATGTTAGATTCGGTAACGGTATCCATAGGAGAAGAAACGAATGGAGTGTTCAAAGAGATCTTCTTAGTCAACTTAGTCTTCAAAGAGACAGCGCTGGATGGGAATTCAATCTTACCAGGTAAAACTAAGAAATCGTTGTAGGTTAAACCACCTCTAATGGTAGAGTCCATCAATTGAGAAACACTCAAACCATCCTTTTCAGCATATGAAGCTAAAAGTTCTTGAGCCTTGGAGCAATCTTTAAATTCAGACATTTTGTATCGTTTTTGTTTTTGTTTGTGGTGTATATTAGTAAACTAGATCTTGTTTGAATATCTAACTAAGACTATAATCTAATGATTGGGGTTGTTTTATTCCAGGATATTAGATAGTTACTTTAATAATACATGTAGAAGACATTCCCAGTTTTATTCAGCTTAAATTGTTTAAAAAAGAAAAAAATGAAGCTAAGTTGAAAAAAATGTTATATATTGGCTCATAAGGGTAAAAAAAAGGAATAGATGAAGAAGTTCTTAAAAAAAAAAAAAAAAATTTTTCCTGAATAAATCAAACACTCCAGTTTTATTCCTAATTGGGATACGCAGATAAAACACACTAAAAAAGAAAAGAAGAAAAAAAAGAAACTTTAAGATAGCAACTAGGCTTCAAAGAAACGTATAATCCTCACTAGTAACAAGTGGAAATTGAGAAAAAGACAGTAATGAAAGGTTATCAAGACAAGAAAACCCAGAATTGAAGTAAAGGAATCTAGATTTCATAATTGATTAGTCATCTTTACTTCTTTTTTCGTGTTTTTAATATAATAACCAAGGCTTTTTTAATAGATAAATTTAGTAGTAGTTGAAATGACTTTTCATCGGATATAAGAGTCTGCATTGTGGGCTTGAATACAAAAAAAAATAGACACAACACTTGGAGTCTGATAAGATTAGACAAAGCATACTAGAAACGTTTGCCATTTAAAAGTCAGAAAGGATAAAGAAAGACCACTAATATCTTGAACATACAAGTATTTGATCGTTAACAACTATGAATAAGAAACAAATTATAAGTAAAAACACTCCTTGGAACCTAGGTGGCGGTTGGGGCTTTGAACTGGAGTCTCCTAACGGCTGGAAGTTCAGTGGTGGTTGTGGTGGTGGTATTGACTACGGCAATGACCAATAATTAATTCTTTAACTCAATGTACATTTCCAAAGAAAAGGAGACCATCGGAATGTTAATTGTGGATATGAAGGTGTTAACAGTCGCCAAAGTTCGTATGAATGTTTTGTTTCTTAAAGCGGAAATTGTATAGTAAACAACCTCCCATCGGATATTTATTATTTTATCGACATCGACTTTAACTATTCATTTTTTTTTTTTCACATAACAAATACTCAGATAAACACAATCATATTAAGATTATAATCGTGGTTAATTTAATCCTTCTTGTTGATCAAATACTGAGTCTCTTTAATTGTTTTTGAACCCAAATAATATTTTACACATATAGACAAGTTAACAGCACATTTGCTATGTCTGAACACGTTAATCATATAAAGTTACCGGATCTACCTCCATTTAGTTCAATCTCGAGGAGATCCGCCAACAGCAGAAAGCAACTAATCTCAATACATATAATTAATGAAGAAGAAGTAACCACAGAAAGTATTTATGAACATGATGAAACTATAGCCCATGACACGGTGATCATTGACAGACTGGACGCTAAGGAAGATGGCAAATCTGTTATTACAGAGGCCATTGTTAACATTGAGAGCTTTCAATACTCAGATGACGAAGAGAATCAGGTGTATGAACAAAAGAACGAAACAGTAATGAATGAGACCTCCATCTACCATGCAGAAAAAAATCATATTCAAGACCAATTTGTACTAGACGCCGACAATACTTTAAACAGACTAAATTTATATGATAATACCATGTACTCCATACAAACAAATAATACATTTGAGAGCATAGATGATCAAAATAATAAAACTTTTTTGAAGTTTAACAAACCTCCTAGCGTCAAGTCTTCAGCTTCTGGATTTAGACAGCTAAAGACTTCTAATAATTTAGGCAGACCGGTTCCACCATCTTTAAATACCCTTCCAAATCCCAACAAACCTTCAGACGAGATTAGTCCTAAAGACAATCTACCCTCTCCACTTAATAAAAGAAGGCCAAACATACAGCTTACTAGTAGAAAAGCTCTTGATCAAGTAACGCAAGGTGCTTCGATACTTCCACCCAGAACTGACTCATCCGTATCATACATGGACAATATCTCTTTCATCAATAAATCAAAGAATATCAGCAATAGAGTAAAAACTACGGACCTTTTGGAGGATTTGCAGCTATTTCATTATACAAAACCAAACAGCTTTATTAATATAAATCAACAAAGAATTTCATCAAGCTTTAGTAACATTACATCATTGTCAAGCCCGCATAGTGGGGATGTCGATTACTTCAACAAGAATAATTCAGTGTATTTTGATTTTATTCAAAATAACGGGAGCAGTGGTACAAGCCCACTTGATTCTTTTGTAAACAACTCAAGTAACGCACTTGCAAATGTTCAAACATCCAACTTAAAGAATAATACAAATAGCAGAAACAATTCATACCAGTTCCAGCATAGAGTTCCTTCTTCTTCTCACAGAAGCGAAAATAGAACAACCAGTGTTAGCTCATATAGCGGTAGTAAGCCTTTGGCGCATGTTCCTAGTGTTTCTATGCCAACACAACTTTTCAAAATTGACTTACTGGAAGAAAAACATGTCAAAGAGTGTGATGATGTTTCATCAATTAATGACATCTATCAATGGTTACTGAAAATCTATTTTGAATGGTTTTCAGATTACTTGTTCGATAAGTTAACTTTCTTTCAAGTTATCCAAATTTTGATTGAGTTTCAAATGTCCTCAAAATACAATGAAATGTTTATAAATAATAACGTAGATCAAATCATTGAATCTTTGCTTAGACAGAAAGCCATCAAGTTTGAAAAGGGACTGTCAAGTGAGCTTCTAGTTAACGACAGTAACTTTAACAGCTCGATTCAAAGTGAGTCTAACAGAAACATCAGTGTTTTGACTAGTGAAGATGATGAACTAACAATTATTACTCCTGGAATTGATGTTGCAGGAATTCTTCCCGAATTAACGAAATGCTTCTGTTGCCAAAGATTTGTTACTGATAGTAAATACAAGTGCTACAGCTTTACATGTAGCAAATTCAATATTAAAGAAGAATCTTCTCAAATGTTGGGTAATTTGTCTCAAAGTTTAATGAAATCGCCTAAGAAAACCAATACTGGAACCATTGGTGTATGGTCTGAATATTGGAATTTGACGGATGAAGAAATTAGCAAAATATCTCCAGTAGAAATGAAAAAACAAAGCTTCATTTTTGATTTAATTATTTTAGAGGAAAGATCCATCAATCTCGCAAATGCAGCTACACAAATATACGGTAAAAGATTTTACAGTTCGTTATTGCCACAGGATCCTAATTTTGAAGACGTTGCATTTGGAATTTTTGAAAAGATGGCTACCCTTCACAAAGCCTATATCCTTGATCCATTATATGAAAAGCTGAACACTGAAGGAAAGTTTATAAACACTGTAGGTGAGATATATTTAAGATGGGTATCTAATGCAACTAAGCTGTATTTTGAGTACACAGAATGTATGGGTTATGTCAATGAAGTCTTTGAATGGGAAAAAAATCAGCCATCATCTTATTTTAAAAATTGGATACGTGAAGTTGAAGAATCCCCTGAAATTAAGGTGTCTAAGCTATACCATGATGTTATTTTCTTAGGAGGGTTCTTTAAATCTTTGCAAAACTTACCTTTAACTTTAAGCTCTATTTTGAAATGCATCACACCTGAGCATGACGACTATGAGTTTATTTCAATTGCTTTAGAGGAAATCAAGGCCTTGAGCAATGCAGTTGATAAATTGTTAGGTGTCACTTCTGACAGAGCTCGTGTTCTTAGAATTAATAGACAGCTGGTGATGAACAAAAACATCAAAGGAAAATCAGATGTTTTGTCAGACCGTCAGAAGAGGGATGCTCTGATCCAAGTTGACCAAAATGAGGTGACTGAGAAGCTAGAATTAAGGCTAAATGAAAAGCAAAGAAAGCTGCTGAATGAAGGAGAAGTGCTAAAGAAAAGGGACTTTTACAGACCACAAAATGTTTCCTCTTACACAAGATGTTTGCTATTTTTATTTGACAATATCCTATTAATTTGTGAAAAAACAATTAAACAAGGGCAATATTTCTATAAATTGGTTGAGAGACCAATTCCTATAGACTATTTAAACTTAGAGTCTAAGTTTAATGTCAACCAATCTTTGGAGTTTAAGATCAGAAATATTGCTACAAACGATTCATTTAGCTTTGTTGTTCCGTCAACTGACATATTATTGAAGTGGACCACAGCAATTTCATCAATGCTGCAGATGTATAATTACAACAAAGAAGATCCGATAATTTTTAAACTTAAATGTGTCAATGATTCGTTTTTGTACAAAGATAAGAAATATTCCCAAAATTTGTCTGTTCCTACCAAAAAATCTGCTTTGGATTTGGCTTTGAGACATGTTTATAATAAAAACAATTTGTTTGAGGACGATGAAGAGAGTCTCTTTTCTCCGTATGGTTACGATGCTGATGATCAAGAGTCTCCACTTGACAGCAATGAAAAGTTTTTGAGCGCAGATGTTATCAAGTTTTTGGCATTCAGCTTTGAAGGTTCAAAATATAAGTTGATTGTCACCACTTCAGGTATTTATTTGAAGCATACAAACGACAAGGACCAATCTATGAAAAAGAAAGGAAGCAAACTTGGCAGTTGGAAATTGGTTTGTAAAGTTGGTAATATTCAGAAATTTGAGCTATGTCCAATGATTAAATTCTTTATTGTTTTAGACACGAAAGGCTATTTGTACTACATTAGCTGTCAAAGCTTGATTATCTCATACATTAAAAACACCTATGATCAAAGCTATAATATGGTACAGAATTCAGCCAACGATGATGAATCTGTTATTGGAATTATAATTAATGACAAAGTTGATGACTTCAACATTGCAGAAGATTTGGAAAATAGTATACAGGTATGTTATCAAAAGAAAGGCAAAGTTTTCTGTGCTATACCAGAATATGACTTCTCTTCTAATAGCATAGGATGTTTCAAAATCCACAAATCTTACAAATTGCCCTCAGGAGGTCATCTAACTGTGAACAACTCAGCTAATGGTGCGCCAAACTACATCCCAACATTTGCTAGTAGTCACCACTCAATAACTTATTTCAAAGAATCTTTCATTGTTGCGCACTCATCAAAGGGATTTTTACTGTACAACACTATTTTCAATATTGATGGTATGAAGCTTCCATACTTCCCAGATATGCTGATTGAACCAAGTTATGATACTGAAAAAACAGATGGTGTTGTTACTTTGGAAAAACTATCAAGGGAAAAGCTGCTATTGGATAGAGTACAAGACATAATTAAGGGTAAAGTGCTTGCTTTAAGAAGTTTTATGATTCATTCTGGAAAAAACATAGTATTTGTTTACAGCAATACAGTTGTTTTGTTAAATAATTCTGGTTGTGTTGTTAACGGTATTAAGGATGTTTTAATGATTGATTTTAATATTAAAACGTGTGAAATGCACGGAGATTACTTGATTTTATGTGGTGACAACTTGGTTCAAATCTATGACTTAAATCAACAACTCTTGGTTGAAGCCCCAATGTCAGAAATTTCTTTATGTCAAATTATCAAGGGTAAGAAAATGAAATTAATCTCATCTGAAACTACAAACAAACCTGTTTTATTGATGAGCCATCCATTGATAGTTGGCAAACAACTTTTGTTAGAGCTTATCAAGAAGTGAGCGACGATATATTCTATATATAATGATGTCATTTTTAATTTCTAATTACTATTATTTACTCCAGAAAAAAAAACCCCTCCCACAGTTGGTTTATTTCCATTCAATGTCAAAGTCAAGTTCTTCACCAGCTTTGAAAGGGATAACACTAACACCATTGTTGTCAGTGATTTCCTTTTCAATGGATATTTTCTTCTCAACCAAGTAACATTTTTCTTTTGGAAGTTCACTTTCATCTAAGCCATAGAAGTTTAAACCATTGGAAGATGCAAACTTTTTGAAGTTGTTCCAATCACCGTTGTTGTCTTTCCAGAATTGAGCAAGGATTTGTATACAGTGCTTTGAAACGTATACACCAGCAGCACAACCCAATAACTTGTTCTTGTTGCAAACAATATGAGGGGCTGAATCAGTACCCAAAAAGAATCTGCTGTCACCTGATAAAACGGCTTTAATCAAAGCTCTCTTATCATCATAGGACTTGGCAACAGGCTTACAGAAGTTCAAAGGAGAACCTACAACATCATCAATGGTCAAGAATAGGTGATGGATTGTGATTGTAGCAGCGACGTATGGGGAATCTATCTTCTTAACGGCGTTGATGGCAGCTTCCGTTGTGCTATGTTCTAAAACAATCTTTAATGTAGGGAACTTAGAATGCAAGGTTTCTAAAACTGGCAAAAATTCTGGTTCAGCAGTCATGACGGTTGTATTGGAACCTTCTTTGTGAGGGTTTTCACCGTGGATGTTTAAGACCAATCCATATTGTTGCATCTTTTCTAATACTGGATAGAATGGAGTGAAATCAGTTGGGTCAACACCATTTTTGGAATTAGTTGTGACACCGGCAGGGTATACTTTAATACCATGAATGAAATCTTTAGCCTCGTCTAATAATTCAGGAGTTATGTCTTCATTTAGGTAGAAAGACATCAAAAACTTAGTGTTTGGAGAAAGAGACTCTAACTTTGATTTGTAAGATTTAACTTGTTCAATAGTAGTAACAGGTGGTTGCAAGTTTGGCATGATGTATGCAACTTTGATACCACCTTCTCTGACTGTTGGAGTGACCAAATCACACATTGGACCATCTCTTAAATGAACATGCATGTCGCAAGTGGTACCGATTTCTAAAGGAAAAGTAGACATTTTTGAAGTATATGTAATTGAATCTGTCTTATTTAGCCTAATTTTTATGGATAAAAGGTTTGGTTTATGTTGTGTTTCCATATTGCTTCTATGTGAATAGTCTTTAACATTTTAAA